>VWZL01002517.1:1190655-1212923 GCA_013396915.1 Stercorarius parasiticus
TGCCCAGGGCAGGGGGGGGGGGAATGGGATGGGCTTTAAGGTCCCTTCCAAGGTCCCAAACTGTTCTCTAATTCTAGGATGGTAAAAAAGTCAGAAAGCAGACAGATGAGGATCACTCTTGTACAGAGCTTAAAACATCCTAGTCCCAAGTGTTTCAGCAGAAGTTGCACAGGTGACATTTTCTTTCAGCACAGGCCACTAACTCCTGTAGCCAAGCCCAGGAAGGAGGGAAGGAGCCGTGCCCCATGGGGAGAAGGTGGGCACAGCCGCGCAGCCGGCAAGGCAGGAGCATCACTTGTGAAGCCATCTCCGCCATTCAGGATTCAGCTTTTTCCAGCAGAACCCCCTCGCAGCCGACAGCGCGGAGGCTTCCCGAGGAGCAGGGAGCAGCTCCTTCTGCTGCTGAGTGGGGAAACGCACCTGGACAAACGCCTCTGGAAGTGGCCACCAGTGCTGGTGGGCAGGGGGAAACATGCGCCTGCAGCATGGTCTAGTGGGAGGTGTCCCTGCCCATGGCAGGGGGTTGGAACTACATGATCTTTAAGGTCCCTTCCAACCCAAATTCTGTGATTCTCTCGGGAGCGGTGTCTCCCCTGCCCCAAACAGGCTCTTGCATCAGCCTTTTGCTTCCCACCCTGGACCAGCGAGTCTGGGCACTGCCGCCGGGGAAGGGCAGGCGCAGGCAGAGCTTTCAGTGTCCAAAGCCAGCTCTGCTCTCACGTGTTCCTGAGACACTCGGTGTAAGGACAGGGACCGTCTGCCGTTGGCATCCCCCACCACCGGGATTCGCAGCAGACCAAAGGGCCGGGGCAGGGACCAGACCTGGATGTTGTGCGGGAGCTGTGGCACCGCAGCTCTGCCGCTTCCCCCCGAACGCCATCAGCCACCTCGCGGGCTGCACTTTCTCCACCAGACATGGCTAAATGGGGCGTATTTCTAGGCTTAGTGCTACACAATTATTTTCCAGGGAACAAATGTAATCTTTATTCAACACAAGCCTGATCTGGGCCTCAACATAAGAAAGACATTCCCCTTGAAGTGTAATGCAATCTGAATCCACAGCTGCAAAATCTAATGAAAGGATGAAACGCGCCCTTTTAACTTCAGAAAGAATGTGATCTGTGAAAGGCGTGATGGATCTGGGGTCAGCGCGGGAGACGGGGCAGATGGGATGACTCCAGGGAAGGCAGAGAAAGAAGGGATATTTAGGGAAGATCTCAAAGGATTATCTTCTGTTCAGATGTATAATCGGCCTGTTGCATTCTCATACCATTCACTTCAACCCCTGCCCAGAAGAGGACCAGTTTCTGGCGGGCCCAAGGTGAGGCCAGCCCTCAGTGGTGGGGAGGACAATCTTAAGGCCAACTTCAGGCCGATACTGCCCGTTGTCAAGAAAATCATCGAACAACTCATTGAGAGCTTACCTGCTGGCCATTTCATCTCTCCTTTCCCCAAATAAACATTATAAGGGAAATTCACGTCTGCAGCAGCCAAAGAACTAGGAAACGCACAGGCTATTCATTTCATGGTAGATACTCCTTTGATAGAAACCAGACACTCGTGTCCCTTTGCCAGCAGCCGAAGACCAAGCGTTGGCAGCGCAGGGCCTGGGGCTGGTTGCACAGCGCGGTGGCTGCACAGTTATCTGTGTTTTTCTGGTGTTCGAGAGACTCTCTGCGGCTGGGCTTTCACCGCTGACCGGGTGTAGGCAGTAACCGACATTTTGGGGAAACAAGAAAAACTAACCCAAAAGGTTGCACACAATGCCCAGCAACCTCACCAGCCCTGCCACAGGCTGCAGCGTGTCCTGCCTGGCCGGGAGAGGCCGGTGGCTCCGGCAGGGCCAGCGGGTCCAGCATAGGAGCCCATGTCCCCAGCCCCCACATTGCGGCTCTTCAGAGGATGGTCCTCAGGAGTGGCCCACGCAGACAGCAGCCGTGGCTCACGGAGCGCCCACATTTGTGCGCTAGACCCGGGAAAACCTCAGCAGGAGGACGGGCATCCTGATTGTGAAGCTGTTTTACATAGCAACACTTTGTTGACTTGATTGCAAGAAGATAAATAATTCCTGAGCTGGAGCAAGGCTGAAGGGGTCAGCTCAGCCCCTGGTCCACCAAAACCAGACACATCAAGAGTGCAGGTCGTGCCAGGATGGCAGGACCCAGCCTGTGACCACCCCACTCCCCGCCCCAGGGCTGGTGGGTGTTGAGTTCTTGTCCCCCCCGCCATGTCCCTGACCTGCAGTTGGGCCCCCCGGGGCTCGGCTCTCCCCCCTGCCCCGGCCACCAGCCAGGCACAGGCACTACTGCAGCGCGGACGCTCCTGGATGCGACATTTCAGCGAAATCTGATTAAAAAAAATGTGATCTAATTTGGAAGCATTGATCAAGGATATATTCAGACAAATGAGGAATAATGACGGGGAAATTACTTCTGGTTCCCGATCTCTTGGGAAGGGGGGGAAATGCAAGCTGCTCACCTTGGACTGCTTCACCCTGCTCCGGCCGGGACGCGGGGTTTCCAGCCCGTCACTGCCACCTAAGGGTGCGCATGGTCCCTTCGCATCTCCCCATCAACGCCTCCCGCACACAGGCACATCTTCAGTTTGCCCTTCCTAAAACTGCCCGCGTTCATCACTCATTACATCCCTGTTAGGGAAGACGCTACAAAACCCATCCAGACTGGGAACGTAGAAATTCAATCAGGTATTTAGTCTAAAAATGTTGTAACCACAAACATGAAAATTTAAGGGAGAGCTTAACGTGGAAGAGAAGCTGGTTTTCACTGGAGCGGGGAGAGCTATCAGTTCACACAACACAACCACAGGGCCTTCATCACCACTTGTGGGCTTTTCGAAGAATAACACCAGCTCCCCATTTCCATACCACCTACCAGCCCACGGCCTCTGCCGCGGCATACTCACTTCGCACCTGCTTTTATGATGTACTCGGCGATGCAAATCGGGAAACAAGGTGTTTGTTGGGTACGTGTACCTTCATCTCAGTTTTCCCAGGATTTAATCATTCGAGATAAGCAAGACTGCTCTGTGCGTGTGTCAATATATGTAATTGTTCGCTAGGCACGGCGCCTAGACAGGTTGACAGGATGGTCTTTGCACTCTGTACTTCTCACCAAAATGCAGTATTGACCCGCAATGGAAAGCAAAGTCTAAATTTTCATTACAACAAATAGAAGCCTTTACCTGCTGAAGCCCTGCCGAGCGCAGAGGCTGTGCCGGGCTCGGCGGTGCCTGCAGGCAGCGGCAGCAGCACCCTCCATGCCGGTTCCCCTCTCCGCGACACCGGTTCCTGGTCCTTGTGCCACCGCCGCCGCTCGGCAAAGCACGGCCCCACCGCTGCCCACCAGCTCCATCACCCCAAACACGGGCCCTGGGGGCTGACCCGCTGCCCGCCCTGTGGCGTCTGGAGCTTGCCAAGGTTTCTAAAGCTGCACTCAGAATTACATATGCGAAAGTGTACTTGCTGAAGTCCTGCAGAAATTCACACTGATGCAGTGCTTATGCTCAGAGTCGTAAACAGATCCAGACTGTACGGGAACGATATTTATCCTGTAGGAGTTAATAAAAAGCTACCTGCGATGTTTCGCTGACCGGCTAACCAAGAATGACACAGAGGAACCGCCCTGAAGTCAGATCAAATACAGTCACTTCCATCCCACGCTCAGCCTCTGCCCGCGCTGCGCAGAGCCCCAGGGCCGGATTCTGCTCCAGCAACAGCCGAGTGACCCCTGCTCGGGGGTATCCCCCCCCAGCCCCTCCGCTCAGCTGCACGTGGCCTGGTTTGAGTGATGCAGGACTCATTTCTCTTCCAACGCTGGGGAAAACCGCACTTCTAGAAGACTCCAGTGTCTGAATCTGTGACAGCGTTTCCTTTACAGCCAGCTCTGGGGTGCGGGTTTCAAGGTCTCAGTGTTTCCAGCTCCCCAGGTGCGGGGACGAGGAGGAGCGAGACCCGGGCACTTGCCCCGAGCTGCCGAGGGCATTATTTCACACCGTCAACGGCACACGCCACAGAAATTAGACAGTTTGCTGAGGAGCTCTCTCTCTCTCTTTATAACGGCTGCCATCCTGAGCACTCCTCGCCCCGGTGCCGGAGCCCTGAGCCCTTCCCTTCCTCCCGCAGCCGCAGCGCTCGCAGGGTCCCGCCTTGGCTGTCCCTGCGGGGAGTGCACGGCTCCCGGTGAGGGAATGGGCTGGGGACAGTCTGGTGTATTTTATATTGGTGTCGGCATCAATACTGGCTCTTCAGTGTTATTAATGTTAATTATCTAGTCTTATTCTATTAAATCTGTTCGTATTTCAACCCTCGGGTTTCCTTGTTTTTCCCAGTTCCCCTTCCCAGGTGGGGAAGGGTTATCGGGTGAGAGAATAATTGTCTAAACGACAATTAATGGTTGTGGGTTCCCCAAACCATAACGACACCTTAGGGTGTTCCGTACCACAGTCTATGGCAGCTTTTAATCAGCTGGTGAGTGAAAGTCACTGAACTGGCATTTCACGTCAGCTCCAAATCTGAGAAAGAAACAAAACAAAAAGACACCCCCCAGAAAGTCTAATTTTCATTTAGTTTGGGAAAGCGAAAGGCTTTTACCCAGGAAGACGTGTGCAGTCAGGCTCGTGACAAATACCTGTAGCACTTGTGCCTCTTGTGGTTCCTCAGCAGAGACGTCCAGACCCGCCGCGGGGAGCGGGCGGGAGGGTCTGTCCCCAGGAGATGCCACCTCGCAGGGCACTGCCCCACCACAGACCCGGAGCCAGCAGAGCCCAGAGGCCCCTGAATATTGCAATTCGCATGATAAGTTGGCACACATCAGAATTTAAATCTTTTGCTCTTGACAAAAGTAAAAACATCAAGGACATCATTTTCCTATAGGAAAATTCAAACAAATCCAGGGTCGTTTTAGCACCTGATTTCGAATGCAAGTATATATACGCAAATGTCAAAACAAGTAATACATCAGGGAAATTCCAGGCATATTTTAATTAAAATGATTCCCATTCCAAATATAAACCAAATCATTACCGCAATTAACATTACATAATTTTTTTTAAAAGGGGAAAGGAGCCTCTTTAGAAAGTTACTATTGTTTACCAGGCATTGGATTTCGCTTCATTTTCAATACTCATAAAATAGCGACAGGTGAAAAAGCATTTAACCGCATTTCCAATCTAATTAAAAAAAACAAAAAAAATCTAAGTTAAATCAACAGCTTTTAAGTTGGATTGTTGGATTGGAAGAGACGAGACAAATGACCTGTGCATGCTGAAAAGCAGTAACAGAAACCAACCCTCTTGACCTACCACCCTCGCAGCACCACAAACGGGAAACACTAATCTCCGCTGAGGGAACCGGGATAATATTCCTGAGTGTGCATCATGGCTGCGCTCAAACACAACTTGCTGACTCCAGGCATCCCAAGGGATTCCAACAGGACGGGAAGGGGCCCAGGGGAGAGCAGGGGCTGCGCGCCACAGGTCCGCGTACAGCCAGACGGCAGCAGGGTAAACGCAACGGCACAAAGTGAGGACCCCCCGGGCACCCAGCGTCCGATCAAACAGACTTCAATTCTCAAAGGCAAATCAAAGGAAAATCATTAGCGATTTGGCTTTCTGTGTCATCTTCCTCAGGCATTGCATTGTTCCGTTCCAAGTTCCGGTTTTAAAGGTCAAGCCTTGTGGTCTGCAAACTGCAATGAGAAGGGAAAATGAGAGATCATTATGTTGTGCACCTATATCAACCATGCACTTCTTTTTGTTTCTTTTCAGAAATAAGATACATTTTAGCATTAGATTATCTTCATGCTCTGTGCTGGCATACAGAAATATGTGCAGTTACTGTTGCTAATTTTCTCTATCACCAAATAAAAGAGAGAGAAAAACAGAGAGAGAAAAAATTTCCCACCCATACAGTACATCGAGCTACCTCTGTGACAACGGCTGCAGGACTCAAGCTTATGCCACCAGTACCACCACGTTCTCTCTCACAGACAAAACTACTCCAAACACCTTTATTTTTCAATTCTGCTGGGGGGGTGCAGGTGCCCGCAAGGATGCGGAGGTGGCAGAGGAGAATAAGGTAGCGCTGAACCTAGTTCTGCCTCGGCCATTGACCTGGACCTGACCCAAGGTCCACCAAAGCCCATGAACTCTGTCCTCAGCGTCGCAAGGGCTACTGTGGAGTCACCAAATCTGCAGGATTCCCACTCAAAAAACCCCAATGAGTTATGGTGCTCCTGGAGGACGAAAGTACAAGTTGGGAGAAGGGAAGAAGGAAACTTGTGCTTTTTTAGTGTGGCTGTTTATTAGACTTTATTCCAATACTTGCGGAAGCCCCTCTTAAGCACATTCCTCACTGCAGTCCTTGGTTTCTCTCCTTCTCTTTGACCCCTCGCCCACCCACGGCACGGCAGAGAGCGTGCTGCCCTGAGGAAATGCTGTCACCGCCTGGTAGCAATGTGTCCAATGCCGACATTTGCCTGTGCGGGAGCAACGTGTGATCAAGTGGGTACAAGCAGGCTAGGAGCACATTTAGATGTCTTAAGTCAAAGTTTTTGACTTTCCAGGAGCAAAGTTCTGCATCAGGCAAACAGGATACTTGGGAATGGAACCTGAAGTTGTAAAGACAGAATAACAAACTGTACGGCTGGGTTTGTGTGACTGTAGCGGGCAGCCCCGACAACAAAAGCTTGCAAGAAGAACCAAAGATACAGTACGCATCCTTGAGCAATGGGCATCCCGAGATCTCCAATGCCGTTTGAAAGGCTTTGCTTGCAGCCATCCCGTATCTCTGGGCTCTGTTTGTTGCCCGCCAGGATCAGGAGGAAATTCTCCTTCCTCTCCCCAGCACGTAATTATGCTTATGAGGTTTGGAAGAATTTTAGTCTTCCATTGAAGCTCTGGAGAACAGACAAAATTAGAGGTTGTGGCAGAGCGTCTGTGTAGGCTTGAGGCATCTGGTTCACACGCCTCAAGCACACAGTCAGATCTAAAGCTGCCACGAGATTTCACATCAAGAGGAATTCTCCGGCATACCCGAAGGTCAGGGACCTCTTCCTGGGAAAAAGAAAGGTCCTTTCACATGACATGATCTGCTTCCTAGGATCATCTGGGAAACTCACCTAACAAGTTATCTGCAATTGAAAAAGCAAAGACATTGGCAATGCCTTTGATAAACCACAGCGTGATGAATACAGAGTACAGTACGACACAGCACATTCTGCAATGAAATACTGGCACATCAAACCCCAAGTCCGCAGCTTCCAAAGGAGATCCATCAGACTGAGGTACTCGTCCAAAGTCAAGTGCCCTTACTTTATATTTTTCAGCTATGACTAATCCTTTCCAGGAAAAAAAAAAATGATTAAAAAAAAAAAAGAGCTTGCAAAAAACCCATTATTCCTTCAGTCACAGCATTAGCCCATCCAAAGCAAAGCACAAAGCTGTGTAGGACCAAAAGTCAATACACATTTAACCAGCCTCTCCCTGTGCACACGCATGTGTGTATAGTCGCACACAAGCACACATACACCTCACGTATTTCAGCAAACCTGCCTTGAGAAGAAAAGGCACAATATGGCATCACATTAATTACCACGTGTAAAAAACAATTTTAATCTATTGTGTGAAATCACAGAATGGTTTGGGCTGGAAGGGACCTTAAAGCCCACCCAGTGCCACCCCCTGCCCTGGGCAGGGACACCTCCCACCAGCCCAGGTTGCTCCAAGCCCCGTCCAACCTGGCCTTGAACCCCTCCAGGGATGGGGCAGCCACAGCTTCTCGGGGCAACCTGGGACAGTGTTTCACACCCCCAGCTCTCTCAGCCTGTCCTTGTAGGAGAGGTGCTCCAGCCCTCCCAGCATCTCCGGGGCCTCCTCCGGCCCCGCTCCAACAGCTCCGTGTCCTTCTGCTGTTGGTGCCCCAGCGCTGGAGGCAGCACTGCAGGGGGGTCTCCCCTGAGAGGAGCAGAGGGGCAGAATCCCCCCCTCGCCCTGCTGCCCACGCTGCTGGGGATGCAGCCCAGGCTGTGGGGGGGTTCTGGGCTGCCAGCGCACATCGCTGAGGCATGTTGAAATACAGAACTTTGGGTAGAGGAGCAGAAGCAGTGCTTATAAACGAAACAGCGTTACTCAAATATTGGACTTACTGCCTGATAGAGCCTATTTTCTTGAAGCTCCTTAATATATTTCAACCCCCTCTAAAACTATGACATGAAAAATCTGAAAGACACAGGAAGCACTTTGATGCCTGTATGAGAGTCTCCCCTCAGCCTCAGGGACATCCCGGCTGCTGTGTCCGAACCTACGTCAATTCAAATCATCACTGACGAGGGCTGTAAACCTTGCCGCACCGAGAATCCAAACAACGACAGCTTTAAAACCCTACACACACTCTGCAAGGTACGCTAACGAGTAGTTTAAAAATTAAATGAGGTTAGAATTACCAGCAGGCAGTTTAGTGAGAAAGGCAGAGGACTGAAAGAGAAATTATTTTTAGAGTGACAGCACTAAGGTAACAGCCCACTCACGGCAGCTTTCAGAGCTTGGTCTAGGTCTTCCAGTAAATCTTCTTCATCTTCCAAACCAACTGACAGGCGAATTAATGTATCACTGATTCCAAGAGCTTCTCTATCTTCTTTAGGCACCGAAGAGTGAGTCATGATGGCCCTGGAGGAACAAAATAGCCTTTTTTCTAAGAAGTGTTTACTTTTATCAGTAAAGATCGAAAAAATCAGTTTCCTGCCAGCATCCCCTGAAATTTCATAAAGACGTTACACCTTTTGGGTACCACCCGCTGGTTAACCCACAGATGGAGAGAGATCCTACTATCGGTTACTGGAAATTACATGAACTGCAGAGAACTCAGTGACTTGTACCTCCCAGGGTTTCGATACAGCATTTCCAAGCTACGAATGATGAATAAGAAGTGGATGCTTAACAATCTGGAAATGAAAAAGGAGGGGAAAAAAAATTCTATTCCTCTTCCTTCCAGATACTATTTTTCAGAAAAAAAGCTAAAAAAAATTCTAAAGGCTTTACTTTAAGCATGTGGAGAAAGAGCTATAGTATACAGTCTCCAGTACAAAATCTCCAGGGCTTTTTTTAAACCTGTGTTTTCTCAGACCCCTTATCAAATTGTACCAGTTATGTCGAAGGGATTATTCCCCCCAGGTATGGAGGATATAGGTAAGGAGCTATTTCCCCCATATGCTCAGCCACTGACATCCATCAGTCAGCAATTACCTTTCAACTGCTTGAGTGCTTTAAGATGTGCTGTTATTCTAAATTGAGGAACTGAAATGATTTAGCACACAAGTTTAGTCGTAACTTTCCATGTATCTTTTTGAAAAGCAAATTGGATTTGATTTAAGTAAAATAACCTAATTCCATAAAAATCCTGCGTTTAGCCTTTTAAACTAGACAAGGGCAACTAAGTATTTCTAAAATCCCCACAAAATGTACCTGGGATGGAGAGAGATGCGTTCGGTGCAGCACACCGACCGTGCCCTCTTGTGTGAGCAGGCAGAATGGCAGACCTCATCCCTCAACACTGTGACCAAATCCCCTCAACGCTACTTTTTCAAGCACAGGCTGATTTCCTGGATTTGTTATCATAGCAACAAACTGCAGCTCAGTCTCCCAGTTAAAACAAGGAAGCCTGGAAATTCTTTCATTATTGCATTCTTATATTCACAAAAGTCACACTCCTTTCTGGAGCAGCCACTGGGTTTTGTGCCGTACAACATACCATCCTGGAATCTCAATTATATGCAAAATATCTTAGCTGCGTGTACTAGAAAGTTTCAGAGCTCCCAACAAAATAGAGCAAAGTTTTTTGTAGCTCAGCAGCTTTTTTAGACTTTCAAGATGAAGAATGACTTACGGATGCTCTGCCAGGCTTTCATATCCTCCCAGACTCTCAGCCAGTGCAAAAACCTATGGGAAAAATTAAACAGAAGTTGACATAAGAAGTGTAAAGTTATGAGTGGACTCCTGGATGCCAAAAAGGCTCTCTAGAGACGCAGCTGCACTCAAACACGGATTCACAATTTCTCTGCTGTGAATGCACTTACTGCCCTCGACATCTCTCTCCAGTCCTGGTTGCTCATATTGACTTTTTTTTTTTTCCTTAAAAAAAAAAAAACAACCCACAACTGAACCTATCAACCAAAGAATCCTCTTCTCAGCCTGGTTTAAGGGAACAGCTTTACTGTTGTACCAACCTAGTGACAAACTGACGGCTGTCCAGGTCAAAGGGCTGAAGTGAACATACTCATAGGGACTACTTCTGGAATGTACTCTCTGAGGCTTTTTGTCAGAGCTGGTAGATCTCCTGTGCCGGGATCAAATGCTCTCTCTCATGTAAAAGGATATATTATGGGAAAATCATATTTTTAGTAAATTCATTTTCAGTTGACGATACTAGCTGGCAAGTAAGACAGGGCAGAGAAGGAAGTTCTAATTTACCTTTGTCAATTATTACTGACTTGTTTTTCCAAGAACAAAACAGCAAAAACACAAGAGCAGGATGGAAATCAACCAGAGATCAAGACTAGCAGACACATTAAAGAGCACAGGCAGAATTAATACATTGCAGAGACAAAAGCAAAAACCTATGGTTTAGGTAAAATAAACAAACAGCTACGCTCCAAACTGAGGGAGTCCCTCTTTGCTTCATGATTCATGTCATTTCTCAATGGGTTTTTCTCCTGATGAATACTTTGAAGTATTACAACAGCATTACACCAGCCACACTCTGCTTTCAAATATTGCAGGTATTTTTGCAAAAGGCTCTTTATGAGAAGCAATGCCTGAACTAACCTGGATATACTACACCCTACTGTGTAAATAAATACTTCAAATGAGCTGAGGCATCCTTTTCTTCCCTCTCATTAGCCTCTCATTTACAAATAATCTATTATTTAGAGATGGTTACACCCAAAGACTTCAGGAGCTTTGCAAGTACAGAGAGAAACTCTCCCCGCCCCAAGACAAACCACTTCCTTTCATTATCACCCTCAGAAGGCTCAAGTCCCTCTAAGGTAGCACGTATTCACCGCCATTTACCTTTAAGTTCTTGAGAAAGGCAGCAGCATGTTTGAGATTTCCTTTAATGTAGAAGGTTATCATCCCAGGACAGCCAGTGCACTGCCGCTTGACCAACTCATGCTGAGGGTGTGAAGGCAAGCCTGAAATTTGTACAAGTTGCTCAAAGTTAATTATCATCCCTTCAAAGGGGGAAGCAGCTCACCCTCAGCTGCGGAAACAGCCCGTGGCCCAGGTGGACACCGAAGCCAGAGTGACACAATGGGAAGAGTGAGCAAACGGCACGTAGCATGACAGTCCCCAAATCCAGCCACACTCCAAGACGTCACCCGCTCGGAAGCCTGGCCAGCCTACCTGGGAAAATTACTTTCTCCACCCGGGAATCTGACTCAAGAAACCGAGCAACAACTAATGCGTTCTGGAAATGTTGTTTCATCCGGATTTGTAGGGTCTTCAAACCACGATTGCACAGGTAACAGTCAAAGGGAGACGGAACAGCTCCGAGCGCTACAGGAATTGAAACAGAATTCCACTTTAAAAAAAAAGGCATTTCTTATTTAGTAAAACTAAACACAGTCCTAATTTCCAAAATTTCTAAAGTTAGAACGTGACAAGTGGAAAGACATCTGATGCGATCTGTCTTCCTCATCTCATACACACGGGATGCCAATTAATGAGCTGAATTAACATGCTGAAGATCTTCAAGGATTAAATTTATTAGATAATTAAATTTATTAGATAATACACCTTTACTACTTCTGCTGTAGACAGGAGGCAGACAGAACACTACAGAAATTTATTGGTTACAATTAAGAGGCAGTAAGATTGTTAAAATCAACGTATATATGAAAATTCTACACTAGGCATATCCCCCAATGCATGAATGAGTTTAAAAACCCCAAATGTACTTGACGCGAGTGAGATGAAGGTAAGTAAATGCATAATTTAAAGGGTTGTATGCCCCTCTGTGTATGAAGTCGAGTGAACATAGGAAACGACGGTGCTCTTTCTGCCCGGGTCTCAAGGATAACTGCAGAGAGGCTGTGAGCAGCCGTGCCCCGCGCAGCGGCAGAGCTGCAGGGGCAGACAGATGGCAGCCGCTCTGCCTCCCACGCTTCGCGGAGGTGCCACATCAGGGACACGAGTCTCGGGAGAAGGCAGGGACGGAGGGGAAGGGCAGTCCCATGGTGTCCTGCATGCATGCACCCGCCACCGGACAATTCACCCCACTCCCCGGCACCTGGAGACGGAATGCTGAACTACCCACACTGCTCAGCATTTTTCCTGAAGCAGTTAGGAAGTGGAGAACAGTATCACTAACTTTATTTAAGAGAAAAACTACAGAGGCCTACCGGAAGTTACTGTGTTTGCATAAGCCCCCGCTACGTACCAGTGAAAGGCAGGGAAGAGAATTCAGGTTTCTTACACCTGCGTTACCGCTTTCTCTCCAGTCATTTACACTTCTGCACATTTAAGTGCCTGAGCTACATCTAAATAAAGCTAAATCTAAATAGATTTCATACCTGTGTACATGCAACGTGCTTCAAATTTACCAGCTCATAACGGGAATACAATTCATTTTAAGGTATTTCCTACATTGACTACTTACAGTTTTGTAAGAATTTGAGCCTTTCGTAGAGATCGTCACAGTTCACCGAAACAAGTCCCATTACAACATCACTATGCCCTAAAAATTCAAGGAGAAGACAAGAGCAGAGTCAGCCACTCCATCTGCTCTGTTTGTTCTGCCACAAACCCTCATTTGCTCCGTCTTGGTGCTAATAGAGTAACATTTTTGTGAGACGCTGGGTTCCTTCTCATTGCTACAGCCATCCTTCCTGTGCAGCATGTGAATCATAAGGCAGATTTCAGCTTTTTCTAAAGCTCTGGTCAGCAGGGTGCTCTGCCATGCAATCTGCCCCCAGACACTTCCCAAACACCAGCAAAGAACACCGCCAGAAAACTTCCACTTTTATCCCCACCACCAGGGACATGCAGTTACAGCACAGCTACAGTCACGTTAGCTCCAAGTCTGGGCTGTCTGGGAAACACCACGGTGAAGGTGCTTTGGGACATGCTGTATGAAGCCTCCTTTGAGCCTTAATAGAATTTCTGGCAGCTACCGTCTACTGAAACCACTTGCTTTGTTGTAGCTAAATTAAAGACGACGTGGCTATAAACACCTCTAGGTCTATTACCTGAAGTCAGGTCAATAATCCTTCTCTCGAGGATAGTTCAGGAGCTACAAAGACTAATGGTCTCTTCAATGCTCCATCTCCTCTAATGGTCCATCTAAGAATTACTGGCAGACACAGTGGGTTTTGTGAACTGCCCGCAGCCAGAACGGCTTTTAAATAGCCAGCCTGCATTGCGTTGAACTCGCATACTTACCGTTCATGTATTTGGTTGCAGAATACATACAAATATCAGCCCCCAGGGATAAAGGACGCTGAAATGAAATGAAAATAATAAGTCCAGTTAAAGCTTGTTTGCACTCTGTTCCATTTGAAGCTATCCAGAAAGGCTGTGATCCAACACAGAAAATAACAGTAGGTGGAGACACTAAAAAAAGACACAAAAACTTAACACAAAACACCTTAAACACAAAAACCTGAGAATGAAGATAGATAGAATATGTGACAAAAACAATAGCACAGGAAAGCACTCTGAATTCAAGGTAAGTGCAATAAAAAGAACCCACAATAAAATGTGATTTAAAAGCACTGGTCTAATTCCCACTGGCTTCAGGGAGAGGAGTGATTGAATACCTCCAACACACAGCCTGTTCATATTTGTGAAAAAAATAGTTATATTGCTTAGCTGAGGCAGGGATAAGTAATGGTATTTACTCTACAGTATATTTCCTTAGAAAATGAAGACCTCAACACAGTCTGCAAAGCAAAAAATTGCAGTGTTTTCCATCTATCGGTATTGGTGACACTGCACCGAAAGAACAACAGAAACCCGAAGAACGCGCAAAGGGTTCTGTTTGCCAGGTGTCTCTTCCCTGACCTCCCAGAAGCCTCGTTAAGCTGAGGCAAACTGAGATGCTCATGGGCATGAAGTAATGAACAATTTATTCTTTTTAATCAGTCACAAAGTAAAGGACTTTGCACATAATATAAACATACTATAAAGACTGAAGTGTATCAATATGTTAAAAGGTAACAAATCAAGCAGATTTGGAATAAAAGACTGCTGCTGCCAGATTAAACACGGATGTCTGTTCAAGGAATGTGGATAATGTGCATTCCCAGTGCGCAGCCAGAATGGTAGCACAAACCCCAGTGCCTTTTACATTCAATATTGCTGTACAAGTCACTCTAAAATTATTATCTTTTTAGTGCAATGTATCAGCAGCAGTCTGGAGGGGTTGAAAGACATTACCTATTATGCTTACTTGGAATTAATCTTTACAACTGACTTTCTCTTAGCACCAGGCCAATAAAAGATACATTAACTACCCCATATATCCAGACGCTCACTTCTCTTCTTTCACACACATCGTTCTGAAGTAATATACACAAACTCAAGTGCTGCTTTAGCTAAGCATTAACACTTCCTGTAAAGCTCTCTTAATTTATTATAAAGATCTCAGTGCCCTTAGCAAAAACAAAGACACCCTGCCTTTTGCACCTATAAAAAAGTTTTACTTTAGACCTAAAATACAAGGGATTAGCTTAGTCACTCCTGGGAAATACACATGAATATTTCCAGCCCATGTTAAGGTGAACAAGACTTTAAGGTTTATTACTCCAAAGCATTTTTAGAACTTAATAAATTGTCTTCACTTCACATACTCTAGTTATGAAAGCAGAAAAGTTATGCCAGTTGTTCGAGATCAAAATTACAAACTTCTAAGCCACACATTTAGCAACATACCGAAGAAAAAGGTAACTTGAATGTCTCAAAGAAAGATTTAACAAAGTTTGCCTCTTTTAACTTTTTCTTCCACTACCTTTTTTAGAATATCAAGTGGCTCAGACCAGATCATAAACAGCATATACAAAGGAATTAGTACAAAAAGGCCAAATTCAGAAAACAGGACACTTTTAAATAGGCCTGTTACGATTTCCACCAATGAGAACTAAAAATACATTATTTTTGAATTACAGAGAAGCCATTCTCCTAATGGCTTACCTGACTGTCTTGAGTCAGTGTGTTTACTTGACTGCTGAGCTATACTGGCTTTGCTGGTATCATACTGGTATATGGCTAACTATAAAATACTTTGCATTCCATCTTTACTAATGTAAACAGCAGCAGTACATGGGTTGTATTTAGAAACAGAACATAGATCAGAGCTACAGCTCCTTGGTGGCGCTTCCATTTTAAAAATTTATCTTTGAATACACTGAAATAATGGGGAAACTCTAAATAAAAGGCTCACCTGGAAATATGCAGACATAAAAGTGTTGTCTACCACAAGAAGAATGTCTTTATGCTTGTGTACTACATCTGCACAGGCCTGAATGTCAATGATCTTCAGCGTGGGGTTTGTGGGCGTTTCAATCCAAACGAGCTGCAGTAATTCAACAACAGAAAACAGCAGTTTAGGGATTTTACAATGCTGGTGATGATACATGTGTAAGCCATAGGGGCTTTTAAATGTTAATTCGCTGAGCGTCAGCTGCCCATGCAGGTTTGCAGAGAGGGAATAAGAAAGTGTCCCCACTGAAGAAAGGCAAGGTTCCTTGGGAGAGGTAACGTTTTCCACAAAAACAACTGATACACGGGAAGAACATCGAAGCTTTTGAAAATCTAAGTGCATCACCTCTGAAGAAGGCCTGACATAGCCAGAAGGTGGTCTTTACGCCCAAAAGTTTGTAAGACTTTTCCAGCTGAATTATCTCCCACTAGAGCAAGGGATATCTGCTCCAGTGCCATGGAGCACCTCCTCCTCCTGTTTCTCCTCCATCTGCTGTTTCTCACCTTTTCCCTCCTCCTCTCTTTCTCTCTCTCTGTGATGTTTTTTGCCCTTCCTAAAATGTTTTCAATGAGGGACCACAAACACCACACAGTGGCCTGCAGTGGGGACATGCTGGAGCCAGCTGTGCCCCAACCTGTCCCCGCCAAGGCTACCCCTGCAGCCCCTCTGCTTGACACATACACCCAATACAACAGCAAGAACAAAATTATTTAATGACATTAAGCAGTAAGTTCACCCATTTCCCTCTCTCTTACCTTGGTCTCTGGTGTAATTGCAGCTTCCAGGCATTCCATTTTTGTGCAGTCAACAAAAACTACATTCAAACCCATTTTCATGGCTACTTTCCTGAAGTATCTGTTTGTGCCTAAAGAAACCCAAAGAAAAGCAAACCAAACAAAACAAAAAAATCAGAGACACAAAGGAGGGTACAGCTTTATGCTGTACACCATAAATGGCACATTAGGTTTTTTATTTTCCTGAAAAGTTTAAAGATTGCTGTAGATTTAAACATCATGGAAAAGTAATAATGGGAATATGGAATCAGAGTGATTTATGAAGCACTTTTAATTAATAGCTGTTCAGGGCTTTTTTAATCAGAAAATTAAATAGACCCCTTTTAGTTTGCCTGCTTCTAACTTTTCCTCCAGCCCTTTGCCAATTGAGAATCTGGGAGAAGAAGAACCAAGGGGAAGACTCCAGCTACTGTGTTTCGCATCACTCCATTAAACAAACACGCAGCAAGGAACATAAAAAAGTGATTATTGCCTTTCTTCCTGTCTTTGAAGCCTTTCCTTGGGAAGATTAAAAGAAGAACTGAAAAGCAACCAGTTGATAGCTAGATGTGCAACACACTGACTATGTGGCAACACTGCCTGGATTAAAAATTAATTCATTAGGTCTTTTTGCCAAGGTTATTCAGCATTTACTCACTTATGCTGAAGAGCAGTTTGCCATCTAGCCATAAAGTCATAGTATATGCAGGGTGTGATTCTGTGTGCGGAACGCTACGTCTGAATGATTTTTATTTTTCTTAAGGAAACACTTTTATTTCTACAATATAGTATCTTGTGCCATAAGAAGCTTATTCAGGCATGGGAAATTTTCACATAGGCTGCCAAGTCTACAAGTACAAACCACAGGAAAAAAGAAGTCTTATGTACTTTTAATAATAGCACACAGCAAAAAAAACTTAGATGAAAATGAAAGATTACACTGAAAGTAGCTCTTTTGAGAAGTTACAGCAATAGGTCAGAATTCAGGGGTGTCAACTACCCACAGCTCCTCCTCACACCTCCCAGAATTCAGCATCTCTTAAACCCGCCCCAGGCAATGCGCTTTCCAGCACTGCCAGAGAGCTTTGCCCTTTCTTTCACTGTTTTTCTGACAACCTTGAATACTGGGGACTCACATGAGTTAGCAAGCACAGTACTGCTGTCCTATCCAACCAGGCTTTTTACAAAAAAAACCATACTAAAAGCTTGCCAAAGCTAGTGTACCCTCGAGGGAGCAGGGACACACGCCAGCACTCAGCACCCAGTGACCCAAAGGCTGCTGTTCAAGGCCAGGTTGGACGGGGCTTGGAGCAACCTGGTCTAGTGGGAGGTGTCCCTGCCCAGGGCAGGGGAGTGGAACAAAATGATCTTTAGGGTCCGTTCCAATCCAAACCATTCTGTGATTCTATGATATTACAGGCCTGAAGTGTGCAAGGCTGCACAGGGCAAGCGTGGTAGAGGAGTAAACCCCGCACAGCAAAAAGGAGTCAGGGTGGGCAACGGCGAGGAAGCAGCTGACAAAGGACCAGGCTGCGACGTAGAAGAACGCAAGCAGAAAAGATGAGTAGAAACAGCCAGAAGAGCACAGCCCAGGAGAAAAGCAAGCAGGGACTTAAGGGACACAGAGCTCCTAATACCCAAAGGAGGAATGAATGGGCTGGACACATACTGTCCACGGCAGGCAGTGGCAGATCTGTAGATGTACCACCTCATGGGGTGAGAACTCTACTGAAAAAGGCTGGCTGTGGGGAAGCCGGTCTCTTTACAACAAAAGTATGAAAAAAATTCAGGGAACAAACAATGAAATTCAACTCTGCAGAAGCCACCACAGGCTGAGGCTTTAACGAGCAGGTGAACTGGTTTGGCTTGAAAAATACACCTATGGGCCTTTCTGAAGTGAGGAACTGATAATACGCTTTGGCCAAATGACTTTGATTTACCAAGGTCTATAGTGGGAAGGCTGTAAATTAAAGGAGCAGATTACTAGTAGGGATTCTTGCTGTCTTCATTCAGCTTGGCTCCAGATGTACTTTGGAGAAGAGCTATCTGGCCTGACAGAATTAAGACATTAAAAGCAAATGTGTGTATTTATATCTGATGTGAACAAGCATAGAGAACTGACTGGCAAACAGTAATTGGTCATAGTGATGGGAAAAGTGATTACTCTTGTTAAAAGGTTTTCCAGCTATTGCTGGGGAAAACGCTACCTGTTGCTGGCCTCTCTAACCTTCCTTTGAAAACGAAGCAGATTTGATCTCCTGGTGTAAGGCCATGAAGCAGATGGAGGGAGACAAGCTCCGCCGATCAGTGAAACACAGGAGTTGGGCACTAAGGACACTGACTGTCACAGCCTATCCTGGCGGACTTCCCTACTACGGGCTTTTGGGTGGCATCAACCTTTTGAAGGACTTCAGCAGAGGTGGATGAACTCTCTTTGTTCCTAGGGAGTTTCTTAGAAGAATGGATAAAAAAAAAAACCCAAACTATGCATGATCAAAACCTAATAGTGGCCTGCAGCATCACTGAAGCATTCAGAAGACGCGGGCATAACAGATGCAAGTTGTGCTTTCAGGGAAGATGACAGAATGGTTGTCTGAAAATGCTGGCTGGTGAAGGGTCAAACCTAGGAAAGGAATAGTAGAAATACAAGAAGCTGGAAAGCTTCGTTACACTGGACTACAGGGAGTCCTGCTCTGCAAACACACCTGAGCAAAGCTAGGATGTTGCTGTTTTCCTGTCATTCAAGCATATATTACTAGTTAGCTATATTTTTTAAACTTCCACATAGTGCCGCAGAATGTTTCAGTGTTTGAGTTTCTAACACCAAAATCAGACATGAGTGTTCTGTGCCCTCATGAAGCGAAAAGGCTTTAAAGAAAAGTAGGGTCCTACACAGGAAATTCAGAAAGTTCATGAGAATCACAATTAGGTACATTTAATCATTTGCACAATGAAGATCAAAAACACACTTGTGCTTTACATACCTCCATAGACATCATCCATGCAGATAATTGTATCCCCAGCCTTTAACAGGTGAGTAATATTCAAAGTAGCAGCTAAGCCAGAAGCATAAGCTAAACCTAAAACAGAAAAGGAGTGGCAGACAGACTCTATTTTAATGTGATACAACCTTGTCAAACTTGCCTTCACTTTCCTCACTTTGCTTTTAAAAGGAACCTGTTCTGTCACTCCCGCTTACACTATCTCACTCCTTTAGTGGATTTGGTAAAAGCAGCAGCCTGGTTTTGTATGGGGTGGGACCCAGGATGAGCACTGGTGACACAGTCTGGCAGCAGCTCCTGTGGGGCTCCCACACCCCACTGCCCTCAGTGCTGCTGCCCAAGGGGGAATTCAGTTTAGCTTAGGCATCAAATGCAGCAAGAGGAAGTAAAAGTCACTCCAGAAAGTCCAATGATTGAGCTGGACTTTCCAGAACGATAAGCATTGGACTCTTTTCACACCTCGAAGCAGCTCTTGCCCATAACCAGCAGTCAGCGGCTGTGAAAGCCTTGCTGCGATACAACTGCTGCCGACAACTCCATTGTCCAAGTTCTTGCTCCCCAAGTTACGCCTGTTGTAGACACTGTCAGGAGACACACATGCTGACATATTGCTTGAAGAACCTATTAATTGCTTACAGTATTTAGCTCCATCTAGCGCTGCCACAGCCTTCTCCAGGCAATTCCGGGTAGGGTTCCCACTCCGGCTGTATTCATAACCCTATTGTGAAAGCAAGAAAAAAATATAACTTAAGAGAGCATTGAAAAAGTTTTGTACAATAATAGTCCTACATTCCTTAAAAAGTCCTCGCTCTCAACACTGAGGGTACACATACACCTCCTCCAAGAACCACAGGCTGGTTTTCTGGCTATGTCAAGCTGGTGTACACAACATCCAGCTGGGCATCCCCAGCCCGAAAATGGTTTCTAGGGGTGTACTGGGGGAAGTATTGTTCTGCTAGCCACGCTTTCCTACTTTTTTCTAAACATCCATCTCTGGTCACTGTTGGAGAAAAGACCTTGGTCTGACACAGTTCACTCGTTCTTACTTTATCAGCAAGAATGCGTCCCATCCCCATGACGTTCTGCTTGAAAGATGCCACAGGGCACTGGCCTGTGCCAACCTCTACCCATTAAAGTTGCTGAAAGCTCAAAAGTTTCCATGGTATGCAGTCAGGCCAAGTTCCACACTTCAGTGCAACAGCTTTTACGTGAATACAGAGAAAATTTAACAAGAAAAGAAAAACTCATGCATGCACGGATGTACTTGTTACAGAGAGAACCTGGCTAAGCATCCTGGTATTTGCATACTTTCAGGATTTCTGCTTAATGACAACTTCATCGTATTCAGGAATCTGGCAGACGGCTCTCATGGAGCTTCTGGCAAGAATGTGGCTGCTCTGTCATCAGCAAGTGAATACAGCAGTGTGTGCCTCCTTCTTCTGTAGTCATCTTCAACACAGCATGCTACTTACAAGCATTCATGATTTTAGTCTCCATAAGTGATTTAGTGTGGAATGAAAGATAACAAGGCAAATTCCTATTGCCCAACCAGTGCACTATGATGTTCAGACCTTGGCTTTGGAACATACACTGATTTATGAGTTGCCATTTCCCTCGTACACGCATAGTAGCCATCAGAAACTTCATGGTTGCTCAATGCAAACACTTCCAGTATTTTCTACAATATATCCACAACATACTTATGGGCACCAACAGCAGAAGGACACGGAGCTGTTGGAGTGGGGCCAGAGGAGGCCCCGGAGATGCTGGGAGGGCTGGAGCCCCTCTGCTGGGAGGACAGGCTGAGAGAGTTGGGGGAGTTCAGCCTGGAGAAGAGAAGGCTCCGCGGAGACCTTCCAGCCCCTTCCAGCTCCAGGAAAGCTGGGGAGGGACTCTGGAGCAGGGAGGGGAGCCATGGGACGAGGGGGAAGGGTTTTCCACTGCAAGAGGGGAGATGGAGATGAGATGTGAGGCAGAAATTGTTTGCTGTGAGGGGGGTGAGCCCCTGGCCCAGGTTGCCCAGAGAAGCTGTGGCTGCCCCATCCCTGGAGGGGTTCAAGGCCAGGTTGGACGGGGCTTGGAGCAACCTGGGCTGGTGGGAGGTGTCCCTGGCCGGGGCAGGGGGGTGGCACTGGATGAGCTGTAAGGTCCCTTCCAACCCAAACCATTCTATGATTCTATGTTTCATTCAGTCAAGTGAAGCAGCCTCTGACACAATCTGTAAATGAGAAGATATATTCTGCCTGGTCCCAGGGGTGAAGTAAAGCATTTTTATCCTGCAGCCTTCAAGGAAGCTGCTGGCTGCATGGAAACCACCGGATGCAGGCCTGCGCCTTGGCAGGGTGACCATCGGTGTCCCGCACCGCCCACCCATGTGGCAGCGGAGCAGGGGCTACCGAGGCCGAGGGGCACCAGGTGCCTCCCTGGGTGCCCCCTTCATCCACCTTTCACACTGAAAATCACCCAAAACCTGCTTTCCAGCCCACGGCGGGAGAACCCCCCTCTGCCAGTGGTTAAAAAGATGCTTGGGGGTTTTTTTCCAGGTTTTAGCACGAAGGAAAGTATTTCCACGGGCTGCAAACCGGGAGCCCCCTTCCCCTTCCCGAGGCCGGCTGTCTCCCCGCGCCCCCGGCCGAGCCATGTCCCGCCCGCGCCCCCAGACCCCGTCCGAGCGCGGCGCCCTTCACCCCGGGCGGTCCGGCGGGGCCGAGCCCGGCTGGGCGCGGGGCCGGCGGCCGCACTCACCGCGTGCTGCCCGGGTGCCTGCTGCTTGAAGGTGGTGGAGAGGGAGATGGGCGGCACCACGGCGGCCGAGCGCCACTGCTCGGGCTCCTGCCCGGCGTGGATGGCCTGCGTGGCGAAGTGGGCGAAGGCCGGCAGGAAACCCCGCGCCCCGCCGCCCTCCATGGCCGCGTTCCGACTGTCGCCGCTGCCGGTGCCGCCGCCTGAGGGGCCCGGCGCGGGCGGGGCCTCGCCGCCGCCTCCAATTGGCTGGGGCGGGGC
>VWZL01002517.1:1218269-1232940 GCA_013396915.1 Stercorarius parasiticus
ACCTGTCTGCTTTCGGAGGTGACAAGCTCAGGAGTGGTTCCTTTGGCTTTTGGTGGAACTATCTTTGATTTTTCCCCAGGCTTAAAAACAAAACTTTTTCTTTCTTTAAATGTTTTAGTTCTGTGGTTCGAAAGAGCCAACATCTTGCTCTGCTCCTCTGCAAGCCTGGGCACAGAAGGGGCCTGCTCTGGGCACAGAAGTGGCAGTAGCAGAGGTAGAAGTACGAGCCTCCTGCTACTCTATAATGCATACACATTTAAAATCTTGCTAGGACATTTTAAAATAATATGTTTATTTTGGGGAATATTTTACACTTAAAAAATAAATCGGCCTGTCAAGTCATCTTTAGTTTCATGGTTAGTTTTCATCTCTGTGTTTCCTGCCTCTTTCAAGAGTAACGTGATGCCTTTCTGTTGGAGAATGTTAAGTTATACCGTATGTGGGGTCTGGAGAAGTTGTGATTAAAGAGTACAGTTACCTTCTTTTTCTGATTAAGAGATAAATGTTCCCTTTGTTTTACTTAATTGTGTTATGTAAAATAAAAAGGAACATTAAGGTAGAGCAGTCTTTAGGATTGGTACGATGGGAAGAATAATGTACTTGGAAATTAAAGCCATGTCCATGGTAACATTAGGCACTCTAAAATACAAACCAATGTATGTGGAGTAATATACAGCTCAGTTTTCTCAGTCAAGATGGGGAAGAGTATTCCTTACAACTGTCGTAACATTTTTCTAAGTACGTTGTTACAAATATAGCTACAGATATATTTATCCTGTTATCTTCATTCCAAAGGTTGCAGCAATTACTGGTAGAATGAAAGCAACAGACTCAGGAAGAAATCTTCTCACTCCGTGTATTCCTTGTGCCGACTTCTCCCCTACACCTCCTCCAGTTCCTCATCAAATAACTCATCATCATAAGCTTTGATATCTTTACTTTGAAGGCACTTCCTGATCCCTCTTTGCTGCACTATCCTCTTCGATGTGTATCACAAACATTGATACCGTCCTTTTTTTAATATATATACACACACCTGCATGTATATGTATATATATATAAAAATTTCAAATGCATGTCTTTTTGCTTTCTCAATGCTGTAGGAAGAGGGAAAGCTTTAGGGGATTTCTCTCGTTATCTTCCCCCAAAAGATAAAAAAAAAAACCCAACAACGAAACCCTCGATGTCTTGACATACCAAAGGCCTGACTAGTATTTCCTTGTTATTGTTTTCTTTCTGCCTGAATCCATCTGTCACTTGTTTACATATTTGAATTGTGAGTTGTTTGGGGTAGAGAACTGCAGCTCACAATTATACTCAGAAATAAGCCAGAAGAATCCTAGTACATAAGAAAGTGACAGAGGGGAGAAAGAACTTCTAGTAACAGTTATTGTTTATATTTCAGTCCCATTTTTAGCGTGCGGTTAAGTGCAGAAAAGCCAAGTCTTGTAGAATGTTAAACTCTTGGTGTTCTGATAAAACAAACGCTAGCTGTGTCTGTAAATTGAGTGCACCCTGCCTCGCTCTCTAAATTAACCAGAAAAAACAACCCATTGGAAGGCCAGTATCATTATTCCAAAACCGATGAGTTTCTTGGGGGAAGCTTGTATGTGTACCTATTAGATTACTTTTATTTTTACTATGATGTGCACTTAAGAGCTTAAACACATATTCAGAATAAAAACACGTTATGTTCTGGAATAGACAAATAAATCTTATCGCTGAATTACTCTTGGAAAACAGGCTCAGCTTCCCTGTAGATGTGCCAGGTGCCTAATGAAAGGTTAAAAGCTACACGCGCACGTGCCTGTGGACAAATGCTGTATTTTATGTACATTTTATGCCCTGCATGTGCACGTGCAGGACTTCAGGATCTCTTGTATCGCTGCCTTCTTGGAATAAGAGCCTGTAGGTGTGTGATTTGGGGAGGGCAGTGTATGTGCTCATTTCCCAAAGCTGTAGATAGTCATGAAGTTGCCTTTCGATGGAAGGCAAAGATGAGATTTGTTTATATGGTGAATCAAGCTGTTGCCAAAAGAGAATGAATTTGATTGCAGCTGTTCAAGAATGTGCCTGTTCATGTTCTAATCAGTGTCTAGAAATGATGATATCAAACACGTTATCATTATGATTAAATTGCATGGAGGTCATCAAAACTACACTTCCACGTCAGCCACTTAATTATTTACAGTGCCCTCTTTCTTACAGCTCTGTTCCATAGGTAAATGACATAATTGTATATTTACACCCTTCTCTGTCTCTCCAGCAGCTGTTTTGTGTAAGGCTACTTGTTTTCGTGGAATCTAATGCTTACCGTTGTGGCTTGCGCTGCAGTTCATTGAAAACCTCAAGCTGTTAGAACCATGTGTGCAACTGGAAGAAGTGAAACTGCCCTCTCCCGCCCTCCTTCCTGTCCTGGAAGAAATGCTTAGTTGCACTGTGCACTGGCTAGGAAAAATTGATTAGTGCTGGAGTTCACCATTTTTTTTTCATCAGGCTCATTTTTACCTGCAATTATTCTGTGTGCTCTGGATAGTAAACGTGCTGGAGGAGCCGCAGCTGTTCTTGCCTTGGTGAAGCAACTAAGCATGATTTGTATTTTAGGATCGGTGGAACTTGACGTTGCAGTGCGATAGAATTCCAGTGGAGTGGTTCCTTTTGAGTCCTGTAAATACCGGTACTAATTAATTTATCGGTCTGTGACTTTTATTATCCATACGCTAGCAAGAGCGTAATAGTGTGGCTCTGTTTCAGCAGCAGCTGCTGAGGTTGGGTTTACATTTTCAGATCCCACGTCTCCCAAAGGAGCAGAAATTAGCTTGTCCCATAGTGCCAGCCAGGTTTCTGAGCTGCAGTGTGTAGAAAACCTTTGGCTGCTGCCGGCTTCAGCCCCCGATAAGTGCTGCCGCTGTTACTCGGTACGCATGGTTGGCAGTCGCTGCTAGATGGGAGACTGTGGCAGGTCTCGTCTTTTCCAAGGCATTTGTCTTCCCTCAGTTTTCCTGAGCAGAGCAAAAGCTTACCTCTGCTTAAAGACTATGACTAGACAAAAGAGGAGTCTTTCTGCTTGAACAGCTCTTCCCTTTCTCCTGCTAGGGGGAAGAACCTGAGGATTGCATGAGGCATTCTACCAGCTGAGTGATTCCTTACCGTCATTCCTTCATTTTGTGACATACGACCTTACACAGTTTGGATGGCTTATTTTGATAAGTCAAGAGTTAAATTCGCTACTGATAAACCCCATTTTGTTTGGCCCAAAGAGCATCAAGACCTCCCCAGGCTTATCAGATCTTAAGACGGATGATTAGTGATAGAAGTTTGTAAAATGCTGTTGCAGGTCTGATTTTTGGATGTGCAAAAGCTAGGGTTGTGTCTCAGCTCTTGCTGGGACTGTTTTCCTTTGGGGAGGAGGTCAGGGAGGTACTTTTGTAGAGCAGCATTGGAATTTTGATGGAATAAAAACATATGTGAGATTACTGTGGTGCTTACAGGGCTTAGTGTGCTGTGTGCCGACTGTTAGACCACTCCATCCCCAGTCCTGTCCCCACGCTCTAGCTTTCCAGAGGAGCTGTGCACTGCTGTGTCCATGCTTGCTGGTCTGAGTTAAGAGTTGTCTGGAGAGGAGTTCATCAGGGACAGTGAGAAAAAGGCCTGACTGGCCGGGTAGTCCGGAGGGATAGGAACTACAGTCTTTCTTTCTAAGTCTCATAATGTCCCTTTTCTATGTGTTTGCCTTGCCTCTCCTCCTTACCCCCTTTCCTAAAGGTGCTTTCCTGGCTTACCTGTTCGTGTGGCTCCTCTCCCATTGGTACAGCAGCTAACCTCTTGTTTCATAGAATCATAGAATTGTTAGGGTTAGAAGGGACCTTAAAGATCATCTGGTTCCGACCCCCCTGCCATGGGCAGGGACATTCCCCCCTAGATCAGGTTGCTCAGAGCCCCGTCCAGCCTGGCCTTTAAAACTTCCAGGGATGGGGCTTCCACCACCTCTCTGGGCAACCTGTTCCAGTGTCTCACCACCCCCATGGTGAAGAACTTCTTCCTAACGTCCAGTCTGAATCGTCCCATCTCTAGTTTTAATCCATTCCCTGTAGTCCTACCAAGTTCATCTTCCTGATATTTGTTAAACCTTCCTTAGACTCCTTGCCAGGGACTTGCTGGCTGAAGACCAGCAAGCAGGAGGTTGTTACCTTTTTTCAGCTTCCTCATAAATACCTTTTTATTTTTTTTTTTCTTCTGGAATTGATGGATTCTAGTTTCTGTGCTTTATCAGTTATTGTACTCAGTTTTTCTGCGTGCTCCTCTTCCTCTCCCCCTTGTCTGCTGTGTCCAGGTTTCCTACCTAATTTTTGAATTGCATGCTTTTTGGTGTGAAGACAATCATAGAGTCAAGGAAAAGCCTATGCTGGAAGAGCTCTCTGGAGGGGATCTAGTCTGACCTCCTGCTCAAAGCAGAGATAACACCAGAGTGAGATCAGGCTGCTCGGAACCTGGTCCAGGGGAGTTTGGAAATGATGTGTCTTATCACACAACCGCTCTTTCTGCTTATCGGCTGAATGAAATCCAACAGAGTTCTCAGGAAAGCTGTCAGGGGCCTGGTCAGCTTTCGTTTTGTTGTTTCTTGCCATTATACCAAGCTGTCGTAGCTGCTGGAGCTGTCTGGCTCTGTGTTATTCACTGTTTGAAAGGTGGGGTGTTTTTTTTAAATTTTAAGGTTTATTAATTAAGAGAAAACTTAGTGTAGAGCTATTTTTATCTATATATCCCATTGAGGTGCTTGATAAGGTGAGGAAAATGTTTACCCCTGGCTTGTATAATTTGAATTTTCTGAGTAAATGGTTTGGCTCTTTCTCAAGTTTGTTCCGCAGTAACATTGTTATTTCAGTCACTTAACAAAGAATGGCTGAATCCATTATTCTAAATTATGTTTTGGCTCACAGATGTTACAAGAATCTATTAATAGAAAATGTGAGGTTAGCTTAGAGCGTGCATAATGAAGTAGGATGTTGCTGTCTGTGATGTTGCTAGTGACCCGCAAGAATAACTTGTACTCCACGTTGAATGGCTCATTCAGAACCACTTAGGAACTCTGCCTTTGACCGCTCGCCTATCTTGATCGGAGATTGCAGGATACGGTGGTGTGCTGGCAATCGCGCTGTACAGCAGCCTCTCAGTGTTTTGCATTGCATCTTTTAGATGGACAGGAAATCATCCTGTGCATGTAGCAAGTACTTATTGCTAACATGATACTGTAAAATAACCCTAAAAATCAAATGCGTTCGTTGTAATTGCAAAATAAATTTGTTTTCCAGCAATTTTTCTGTTAACTCCACTATGAAAATGTTTAAACATATAAACAGAGCAATACAGTTAAATGGAAGAATTTTTCATCCTTAAGCTACATAAATAAAATGTATCAGAATTATGGTAGCAGCATTAATCCAGAAAAACAGTTTACAGTTCCTTACAGTGCCTATTTAAGAACAGAAGTACAAAATGTGTCATATGCATAGCCAGGAAAATAGTCATGTTTGTAATATCTGCTAATAATCTCGGAAGCTTTCTTTGGAAACAAGGCATTAAAATAACCAAAAGGCTTTTTTGCTGTGAAGTTACAGTTACTTCGCAATCTGTCCAACACTGTATTAGTAAAAATTCTGTACTAAATTAATAAAAGTGGGGTCTTAAAATTTTAATACGTATCATATCTTTGAGTAGCTTTTAACCTAGATATGTCATTCTTTGTAAACTATCAGACTTTTCAGACCATGATAAGCGTAAAGGTTTGGGTTATCTCTTGAAGATACAATTGGACCTCTTTGGCGGGAGTAAGTTTCAGGATGTCATTAAAAAAAAACCCTCTTGGCCCATGAAATGTGTTTCAGTTACATTTTTCTAAGCAAGTATTTGGATTAAAATTGTTAGAATAAATATAACTGCTCTGGTGTGTTTTAGTGTGTTCCTTTGTTAGGTCATGTAGCTCAAGTTTCTTAACGTGACGTTTGAGTTGTATGTGCAAACTCCTGAAGGAATTGCAATGGATTCTGTTACATTGAATCTAATATCTTCTTATTTCTATTATTTATTTTAGGAAACACTCCTCTACATCTTGCTGTGATGTTGGGACATAAAGGTAGGTAAACCCATCAATTTTGTTAGCTCCTGAAGATTTAGGGGTAAGAGGAAAACAAGATTTTTTTCATTTTTCCTGAATGTGATCTTGTGTTTCAAGCTAGTTCAAAGCTGAGGTTTTCTGGAAAGAAGGGACCGCGCAGATTTAGAGGAGAAAACTTGGAGAGGAAATCAGAGCTGTTCTTTGGGCCCAAATCAAGGAGCCAGGTAGTGAGTGGGGTAGGGCAGAAGGGAGTTGTAGCAGTTGGAATCTTTATGAGCCTAGAACAAGAACAGTGGGTGGACCCAGCTCCACTCTTTTTGCAGAGTTAGAAGGGAATTGGGAAAGTTGGAATATCGTAGAAGACTGAGAAGCAACTGGAAGCACTGGAGGCAAGCGTATGCATGCCTGCTTCCCCTGCAGTGTCCAAGCAAGGAGGGAATACAATCTGTATGCGTAGGCAGGGGACTTGATCTCTGTTTTAATGTGCAATTAATTCATGGTACAGAAGGGTTATTAATTTCTGTTTGTGTGACAATACCCTTCCTCTTTGTCAATGCTTTTCTGGTTATTAGTGTCGCTGTGTTTGTTACTGATCTGCTCACTAGGTGATGTTGAACAACCCTGTTTAGCTTTTTCCCGGTGAAGTGAATCAGAATAACATCCTCTAGAATAAAATGACTCCTGTTTGTGGAAATGTAATTGCTCGCCTGCTTTTTGTGTAGTCCTTCATTCACTGGATTTGGATTTCTGACTTGGTGTCCAGGCTGCCCGGTGCGGGGCGCAGGACAGCCTCCAGGACGCCGCAGCCTCTTGGTTCACGATGGCTCTCCTCTTTCCAGATACCCTTTGGGTGTTTCTTTACAGCAGAATTTCAAGGCACAGGATTTAAATTTCTACTTCAAATGGAAAGTACAGAAGTAGACATGTTTCAAGGCTGGGAAGAAACCTGGAGCTTGATTGTTGTGTCTCTGCGACAGTAAAATTCTTTCTCACTACTGAAACGCGAATGGCTTGGTTTCGTTCAGCCATGTGAGTGCAGTGCCTGGTGCGTGGTGCATGGGAGAGCTGGTAGCTGAATCACCTGGCAGATCTGGAGCGGGGAACGCAGGAAATGCAGTAACTTGTCTTAGGATGCTTTGGTAATACCTGTGAAGTGATCTAAGATAATTGAGAGTTAGAGTGGGAAGCAATTTTGAAGGAAGAAGGGAGAGAGGTGGCTTACACAGAAGAGAAAGCAGCAGAACTTGGTGGTCTGCTGACAATATTGCTCCAGCCTGTGAGACTTCTTAAATTAAAAAAAAAAATAAAAAATACAAAGAAGAAAAGAAAAAGAATATACGCAACAACTTTTTGAGATAGCGGTGCAGCAAATATGTTTTACAAGTGCCTGCCTGCTAGAAGTCATGGACAGGAGGTTTTTTCAACTTGCAAAAAATGATGTTTTATCAGAACTGCTGTTTGCCAGTGAGGGTCCAGAGTAGAGGCTTGGAACACCAGAAGGCAACAGAGGCAGAAGCCTTTCTTTAATTTCTCAGCCTTAAATAAGGTGTTTTTCTTTCTAAGACAGATTTTAATTTTGTAAGTACTCTGTGTTTTCAGGCAGTGGTGATGAGCTATGTATGTGGCTCCTGTTGTGCCTTATTGCAGTGTTTGTTTCAAGCTTTAGTTTGTCACGGTCATTAGTTAATATTTACAAATTTTGCACTGTTGGGTGTAGAAGGGCTTGTGTGTTTTGCTCAAACAATGATTATCTGTCGTGAAGGGACACTTTCCATACAGCTACAACGGTATAATAACACATTAATAAATACAGACAACTTTGATCAAAGATGTTTCTTATAGTAAAACTGATAGAAAAGAATTTACCAACTTTAATTCAGTATGGTTGAATATTTATTCTAAGTCTCTTGTAAAGTGTGGTTATTTTATCTTTCAGCTCTAGGATAAAAAGCAGTCTATTCAGCACTGACAGATGCCTAGGATATGAGTTGACCCTCGTGTATAGCATAGCGAGGAAAGGAGGGGCATTTCTTCCCTCTACTCCTTTTCTTGTTGGTGCATGTTTTCGATGTCAGTTTGCGGTTCACCTCTTGGCTTCTTTCCATACGGTCCATCATCCTGTGTGTAAAGCCCTAAATCCTTTCGGATGTTCATGGTGAGCCTTTGTCCAGCTTGCCTGGAGCACGGCCATTTGTGCAGGACATCCAGCACAATACCTGTTTTTACTCTTTTGGCTTTGAGTCCTGCCTGGTTGTTGATCCACCAAGAGTCCCAGGTCCTTTCCTACCTCGTTAGTCCGTCTTGTACATAGCAAAGGTCAGTTTTCTGTCTTTCCGGGGTGATGCATACAGACTGTTCAGCTGGATATAGCAGCGTTACAGCCAGTCTTTTCTGAAGTGCAGGGTGAATTTGCATCCTGTTTGTTTAACTGGAAATGTAATCTGGATGGTAAATGTGAGCTTATTTGCCTGCTCACTGTACAGTGGTGTTCTTGTGTTAGGCACTATATTTAAGCAACCATAAAAATACCTCTCTGTGTTTGCTGGCAAAGCAGTCAGGGTTTTTGTTTATTTACCAGAAAAGATAGTATATTCACCAGTGAAGTATCTCTTCCTTTCCAAACACTGTGCTTGCCAGTGACTCACGGTTGTTGCATCTGGAATGACTAGTGCGGTTTCCTGTAACACCTATAGTAGGAGAATAATTCAGGAAGTTCCTCTATCCGTCATGCCTGCCCATCCTATTCGTAATGAGACATTCCTCCAGCCTGCAGCTCCAGTGTGCTACTGCGATGGGTCAGGTTGATTTTAATGAGATATGGAGAGGAAACTTTGTGTAGTTGGAAACTGAAGAACCGTTTCAAATGAGGACAGCTCATTCAATCTGTGGAAACACTGAAAGCTTTCTTCTCTCATTAATTTTAAGGACTGTTCATCATTCCACCATTACCTTTTACCTGTAGACAGAGAAGGGAACGCGAGTTGAGCTGTGACTCGGCTAGGAACTTGTGTGGCTTTGAGATGTTAGTGTTGCTTTATCGGCACAGCGTGTGTGTGCCGAGCGTCGGGGACAGCAGTGACGCACGCTCTGACTGATGCTCTTGGTGGAAAACGTATTGCATGGCAAGTGTACCTCTCTGTTGATGGAGCACAGGACCGTGAGTTGTGTGCTCTGTTATCAGTGCCCCAGATAACCACCGTGTTAGTCCTACAACCCCTGGTCCTTGCTGTACAGCCAGTTCTGCACATATTCAGAGGTTTACTAGGCCAGAGTGTGCTGGTTTGCTCGCTTTAGATGCCATCTCACCACAAGATGCTGCAGGACGTAGGGATGTGTTGGTGCCACTGCTTTGTCTTCCTCCCAGACACGTGATGTTCTTGAGATGCCTAAAGTCTATATCTCCATGCACATTTCCAGCAAATCAGTTTATCACTCGCCTCTGGGTGACGGGGGGTGAGATAGGGAGGGAGAACACTGTGCACAGCTTCCACGTGTGGAAGACCACGAAGCGTGTCTTGGTCTGTGGGGTTGTGCATCAAGTAGAGAGAGCTGATGTAACACTTTAAAAAGATTTGTTCCATAGTTGTGTGTGTGTGTATATGCACATACAGATGTACAGCTTTATAAAAAGCAAAATAGAAGAAGCAGAAATGGTTATGTGATTGGCGTTTGATCACCAATTATGTTTTTAGTGCTAACATTGAACAGGGAAGTGCTTGTAAGTATTTACATAAATGTTTTTCGTTTGTTTAAAGTTTGAGTCAGCATCCAGATATGTATTTTGATAAACTGTTTAACTTATTATCAACTACTTTTGCTTTATTATTGTTTCCTTTATTATGAATTATATTGCTACATCCTTGATGTTTACTGTAAATAATTATTACTCTTGTTACAGAATGTGCCCACCTGCTTTTAGCCCATAATGCTCCAGTAAAGGTGAAAAATGCTCAGGGATGGAGCCCCCTTGCAGAAGCCATCAGCTATGGAGACAGACAAATGAGTAAGAACCTCTGCTTGCTAATTAATCAGAAATTGAGGTCTCATTCAGAACAGGAACATAAAGGTTTTCAAGCTAGATTTTTTTTTTATAATACTCCTATTCTAGTTCTCTGAAGAGTTTATCTTAATCAGCTGAACTTTTTTATATCGAAATATGATACAAGCAGCTCTACGCGTGTCCATTTCCTTGCTAAGAAAGGAATTGCATTAGGATACGTAATGCTAAATAGAGTTAAGATTTTGCTTAAAGGGGTTGTAAAAGCTATAAACTAGCATTCTGTATTTAAAATTGGAGTTACAAGGTCAGAGTGGATTTTAGCTGTGTGGGATCATCTAATTGGAATTGCTCCACGTGGTCATATCTATATTTGATACATCAATTGGCAATGGTGAATTGCTTTTCTGTTGCATCTCAACAGGCCAGTAGGCAAATATAGTGATTACTTATTCTGTTCGGTGGGAAAATTACTCTACTGCTATTCACTAGTGGATGTTAGTAGTATTTGGTATTACCATGTCCCATAGCAGAAAACTCTCTATATTTTTTATTTATATATATATTTTATATTTATATATTCTTTTATATATATATAAATAAAAATATGTTAATATATTAATGTATTATTAATATATTAATGCACTAGTTTGTAATATACTAACAACATCTGCACATCAGCTCCTCACTACTAAAGAATTTTTGCAGCAGGAGTAGACATTATGCAATCTATAGCTTGTGTTCAATAATACACACCTGTACCCACATGTTTACTAATAGACATGTAAAAGACCTCTTGACATGGTTGTATACTTTATATTATAAATAATTATTGAGGCTTTTCTTCCTGTTGTGATCAGAGTAGGCTATGTATTATTACTAAAACTTGCAGTGAATTTCTTCACAGTCTGATGAAATGTTACATTTGCATTGTTTTTTTCTTTTTTTAAGATGTCAAATAATGACACTAACATGTAATTACCAAACAAATAGAATAGATTTACCTTATAGTTAATTTCTGTTTAGTTACAGCACTCCTAAGGAAGCTCAAACAGCAGTCCAGGGAAAGTGTTGAAGAAAAGCGACCTCGATTATTAAAAGCCCTGAAAGAGGTAAGTTCCAGGCAGTTGTGTTGACAAAAACAGCTTGTGCTGGGAAGCAGCGGCTTCTGTTCTCAGTATGGATGCTCTGGCAAACTGTAAAAGAGTTTTTTACTTGCTTTTACAAACCTCTTTTGCTCTTAATAGCAATCTTGGCTTACACTGTGTTTTAAGGGGTCACAGTTAAGTGTATTTTTAAGATAATACTTTCTTCTCAACTTCTAGAAATTTAAATAGAAAGGTTTGTGTAAGATAGGCCTGCTAGTCTTCTTTGCAATCTAAAAGTTAAAGTTTTAATCTGTATTTATTTCATTATATTCTTAAGGCTTTCTTAAATTTTTTGTTTTAGTGAATAATTTACTGGTTTTGTTTAGTCACCAGTCATGGATGACACTTTCTTTTCTTGCTTAGTAAGGAAAGAGATTTTTGGTTTAATTCTCCTCCATCTACACGCAGCAGCCAATTCTTCATGAGCACAGTGAAACATTCCTCAGCTTAGGGAAACCAAGAAGGAAAGCCCTTTCCTCCATTTCAGACTGCTGCTCGTGGGCTAAAACTGTGGTTATAAAACGCAGGTGCTTATTTCCCTTTGGGTGGGGTGAGTTTCTCCTGACTGGTCAAATGGTAAAATATGAATGAGTTTGTAGAAATTGGGTTTGAGTATAAATTCAGGTACTAACAGTAGAGAAAAAAGTTTCCTTTGGCAAAACACAACTTCTGCCTGTCTTTCAGCAAATTTTACAGTTGTCATTGTGACTAAAAAGCTTGTTAATATATGCTTCTTTTCATCTCAGCTAGGTGACTTCTATCTAGAGCTTCACTGGGATTTTCAAAGTTGGGGTAAGCGACTGCATGTTCCTTTCACAGGGAGATAATATAATCAGTCTTCAGCACGCTTGTTCTCTCAAGCTTAAATTCTCTTCTGGTTTGCATGTTGGAAAGTTCACAATCCAGTTCTCAAGATGCAAGTTATAAAGAAAGGACAGACAACTTTTTTGCTGAATTATTTTTGCTTATTCATTTTAGGAGCCGAATTCTCTTCTATAATCAAGTGGCACAGTATGGGGGGGAACAAGCTGTTGTTTACTTTAAGGCTATTGGAAGAGTAAAATGTTGAAGTGTCTCTGTCTGGTCAATTGGTGCCACTATAGATCAGTGGTTTGAACGATTTAGTTGAGTGACTGGACTTGGGGCATTAATCTCCTGAATTTCAGGCTGTACTCTGAACGGTGACTGTCAGTTAAGTGCAACTGTGTGGTAGGTTCTTCAAACCCAGCTTCATTTTAGGGTTTCTTTTTGTGACTCGATAAGGTTTAGCATTTTCTCATTTCCACCTCCTCTTATATGTAGAAGAAAAATCTAAATAAATTAGCAAAACTGTGTTAGCAATGATCAACATGTCTGAATCATGTCAAAATATTGGAAGTGATACTTTCTGTTACTTGTTGACATTTAAGTTAGTAATTTTATATACTTTCATACAGGCATAGTCTATGTATTTGCTGTGATATACGCCTCTTCCAATGTTCAGAGGAGGAATGAGCAGCCAGGCGGCCATCAAACTTGAACAGATGTGGAACAAACACCCCATTTTTCTAGGTGGCCTACTGCGTGCTGCACGTTTGATGAGTGGTCTTTTCATGGAAGAGTCAGCATAAAAAGTAGCTGGGCTTTCAGTTGATACAATATATAAGTAAACTATCAAATCATAGAATTAAAATTTCAAACAGCTAGAAGATGAGTTATTAGAATTTACAAATGAATTAGCTGTGGCTGAGGACATTTTAAACTGTCCTGATGCTGCAAGTAGTCAGTACAATTACGAATCAGTTTTGCAGTTACTGAGTAGAAACGACCCTGGTATTAGTCAGTTGTCTTTGCATTGGGATTCTGATGGAAAATGGGTACGCTGTATTTGTGTTAAAATACATTGAGATTCAAACTGATGCATAGTTGTAATAGAACTACTTTGCAGAGGAACCTCACTGTCCTAATTGCATTCTCTCTCCCTACCTTTAGTGCCTTTACTTTCCCGAATTCTGCCTTCTGATGCATGTAAAATACACAAACAAGGTATAAATATCAGGTAAGTACTGATTTTACAGTGTGTTTATCTGCATGTTAGTGAAAACGCTGGACTCCAGTGTGGTCTGAAAGAAATCACCGAGGAGTCTGCAAGGGTGTGGAACAGCACCGTGTTCGTACAGGGGTGTTGGAGGCAAGGGCAGGTCTGAGCTTCAGACTCTCTTTTTCTCTATTGATCTGAATTTAGCTTCAGCTCCCGAGTCACTTAAAATACAAAGCAAAGGCACTCGAGCTGTACAAGGCTTTATCTACCAGACATGACAATGATTAATCGAAAAATAGGAATTTGATATTTTTAACGCAATTTCAAATAAATGAGCTGTCAGTAGTTTGTGCGGAAATGTTGCTGCTCCAGTCTATGTAGTAAAAAGCGTGGTATAGTTTCTCTTTTTGAAGTGCTTAATGCAACAGATTCACAAACTCAGTAGAGTGCTTCCAGGAGCCTTCCCGAGCTCAGCTCTTTAACTGGTTTAGTTTGGGTTTGGGGATTCAAATGGCTTTTCTGTCGTTTTCTTTAGGTTCCAAAGCTTAAAACAAACGAAAAGTCAAGAATATGATTCTGAAGATTCAGTCTATAGCAAACTTTCTTCTATGAAAGCTGTTAGCGTAGGTGTCAACTGACTTTTTAGGTCAAATCTGAGTCTGAGACTATTTTTGTTCCCTTCTCATTTCTGTGCGCTCTGCTTGTCCGAGTCTGGCACGGAGTGGAGATAGCTGCAGATTCTTTCTTGAATCTGAGGCCAATCTATGCCGAGTGTTAGGCGGTCACCCCTTAGAGCTGGAGCAGTCACTAAATTCAGGTTCTTTAACACTCTTTGTTAAAGAAGTAAACGTGCAGTGCTGGGCTAACGGTTGGACTTGATGATCTTAAAGGTGTCTTCCAACTGTAAGGGTTCTATGAATTGCTGGAGATATCTTTGTCCTTGGCTCCATCTCCTAGTTATTCAGGTCAGCAGAAGCATTTCTTGTGTTGGTGAGGGAAAGAAATAGAAATAGCAACTAAAATTAGTCAAATAAAAAAAAGATCAGTCTGTTTCTTACTTCTCTTCATAATTTGGGTCATGTCCTAATTTTGATACTCCAATCAGTGGCTGCTTCTCGTAGAACAGGGTGGCTGTATTTCTCAATGTGTTTCATGTACTAGCTATATAAATTCTGTCACTTCCTCATGCTGGCAGCTTTGAAATAAATTTTTCTGAAGAAAACTTTACGTTTTCCTATCAAGTTTGGAATGCAGTTATAATGGTAGAGATGTTATGATGTGAAACTTTTTAATAGCAGGTTTTTTTCTGTCTGCATCCAGGCTTCACTTGTGAAATATTCTATGAAAACTTAGGCCTCAGTGTGTTTGGTTGTGATTTAAAAAAAAAAAAA
>VWZL01002517.1:1232953-1267760 GCA_013396915.1 Stercorarius parasiticus
AAAAAAAAAGAAAGCTTCTGCTTGCAATCTGAACTCAATGGTGTATTTGAGTGTTCATGGGTAACTTCTTTTAAAGTATTGGTGTATTTTCCCAGGCTGGACACAACTCTCATAGACTTTACCGACATGAAGTGCCAACGAGGGGATTTAAGCTTCATTTTTAATGGTGATGCCGCACCCTCTGAATCTTTTGTAGTTTTAGACAATGAACAAAAAGTTTACCAGCGAATACATCATGAGGTAAGGATCTGCGTGAAATACCTTGTTTACTTTACATCAGAAGTCTGACTTACTTTATTAAGTCAAACGTGCCTCTCAAAAAGACCCAGACAAGCTCCAAAGGAATGCAAACCAAAGGTTTTTTTGTTGAGTTGTTATAACTTGAGCTGTATAGGTGACATAAAATTTTGTTATGAAAAACAGTGCTTTTGAATACAGACTTCTTAATGAGGAAAAAGCTAGAATGTGAGTCTTTGGAGAAGATCTTTTATCATTCTGAATAGGCAAATGTATAAATATGTTTTGTGTTATGACGCACGCTACTTTTAATCTTTCCAGTGGGCTTAATTTAGGGGTCCTCGGGTGGGTTTTCAAACTTGCTTGCCACTGCTTTGCATCTGCTTACTCACTCTGGGGCCAGTGTAGTTGTTAACAACGCAAGGGGATGACTCACTGGACCCCTTGTATTTAGTCGACTTTTTAATTACGGTTTATCCACCAATCACTTAGGCATATGGTTCTCTGCCTGTGGAGAGGCTGTGGCTGCTGAGCTGCTGGATAAATCATGCTTGGATGCCTTACTTGCATTAATATTTAATATTAAATTATTTGGTAACCATTTGGCCAGAGCTTCTATAGAACAGTTTCAAAATGCAGGAGATACTAGTTCTGGGAAAAGTTCCAAAGGAAAAGGTTTATTGACTTTTTAAAATTTTTTTTAAAGAAGTAATCGTTATTATTAATTTCTATTCCATATTTGGGAATTTTTCTGCTAGGAATCTGAGATGGAAACAGAAGAAGAGGTTGACATTTTGATGAGCAGTGATATTTACTCAGCAACATTATCAACCAAATCAATTACCTTCACGCGTGCCCAAACAGGATGGCTTTTTCGGGAAGACAAAACAGTAAGCCTAAAGAAAATATCACAAGCCGCGTTACTGGAGACAAAATGGTTCAGACAGCCTTATGATGATGTGTTTGGGAAGAAATAAGGAAAAAAAGAGTAAAATGTTCAGGACAGAGGAAAAACGTCTCCCCGTACTCCCCCCAGCTGTCACTAGTGTGAGCACATAGAGTACATGTGATAGACTGCCTTCATAAGGAAAAGGTAGCCTGGAAGAAAGATGACGAACTCTAGCTATTGGGCAGGGGAGAGAACCAACTGTACTGAAAACTACTTTATTGTAGGAATATCATACAATCATAGAATGGTTGGGTTGGAAGGGACCTTAAAGGCCACCCAGTGCCACCCCCTGCCCTGGGCAGGGACACCTCCCACCAGCCCAGGTTGCTCCAAGCCCCGTCCAACCTGGCCTTGAACCCCTCCAGGGATGGGGCAGCCACAGCTTCTCTGGGCAACCTGGGCCAGGGGCTCACCCCCCTCACAGCAAACAATTTCTGCCTCACATCTCATCTCAGTCTCCCCTCTTGCAGTGGAAAACCCTTCCCCCTCGTCCCATGGCTCCCCTCCCTGCTCCAGAGTCCCTCCCCAGCTTTCCTGGAGCCCCTTGAGGGCCTGGAAGGGGCTGGAAGGTCTCCCCGCAGCCTTCTCTTCTCCAGGCTGAACCCCCCCAGCTCTCTCAGCCTGTCCTCCCAGCAGAGGGGCTCCAGCCCTCCCAGCATCTCCAGGGCCTCCTCTGGCCCCGGTCCCACAGATCCCTGTCTCTCCTGTGCTGATTCATTGCAGGGTGTGCAGTAAGGATTCTCTGTGCTCCTGTGTCAGAGAATGTGGGAAGATGGGAGTGCTCTGGGTCATTCTTTAGGAGTTCCTTCCCGTGTTAGCTGTCTGACTGACCTACAAGTTTTCAGCTTTGCAAAAATGGAAACAGCCACCATCGTAACTTCTTTGAGTACAAAGTGGCTAGCTCTGAAGGATTTTGGTTTTATCTGGATCTGTTCGTGTAGTGCCAGTCATCTCAAGTTTGCGTCTGAGCTAGTGTTTCAGAACTTTTTTTCCTTTTGAATACCAAATCCTTATTCTACATGTGTAAATCATCCTTTAGCACAGCTTGCTGTTGAAGGGGATTTTAGTCATATTTGGTTTGGCTGCTCTTAAATTCTTAAACAAGCTTTTCTGTCTTAAAGTTTCCATTGATATAAAATATCTGTTCTGATGGAGTTCTTGTGTTTGTGCTGTACATACCTCACTGGGATTGTCCACTGATAGCTCTTGTGATTGGTTGTGTAAATTATAACATTTCAATCCTGAAGGTGTCTTACTGCACTGAATGCAATTATTTGGATGTACAAGAATTTAAATGTGTTATTTTTATCTTCTGTGAGTCATTAATGTCCAATTCCTTCTGCAGGAAAGAGTAGGAAACTTCTTGGCAGATTTCTACTTGGTTAATGGACTTGTATTAGAGTCAAGGAAAAGAAGAGAACATCTCAGTGAGGAGGATATTCTTCGAAATAAAGCTATCATGGAGAGCCTGAGTAAAGGTGGCAACTTAATGGAACAAAATTTTGAGGTATACTTAAGTATTTTTTCACAGTATGTGCATTTTTGCGTAGAATAACCTCTCACACCAGCCATGTAGCAAAATCTATAAATAATGTTTTTATTCTACTTTGATTGCTTAATTTTAAAATAATAAATATGACCTACAAGTATAATCATGGTGATATGTTAATGAATTACCCTGATTAGTGCACACATTGAGGAATTTCCATGATTATATTGGATATTTCAGTCTTAATTTGTCTCTTAGTAGAAGATTATGGGTTTGGCTGTGGCAAATCACTTTAACTTCCTTTAGACCAAATCTCTCTCGTGTAGAATGCCTTTCTGGTTTTCTTTTCAATCGTGTTTTCCTTTGGCTTCATTATAATGGACTAAGCCTGTTATTATCACCATGAAATCAAGAGCTATTCAGAATGAGCCAGACATCATCTGGGAACACGCGTACAGCCTTTTAAAAAAGATTAATTTATTTCTGCATTAGCTTGTGCTTTGTTGCTTGTCATTCAGACGCTTGAATTAACTGATTAACCGATGTATTAAAACAGACAACTTCTATGTAAAATACAGTTTGAGGCCAAATACCTAAACGGAGACTATGAGAGCAAGAGCAGGAGATGGAAAAGCCCAGTGAAGTATCAGCTCCAAACTGGATAGACTTTATTGCTGTTCTTCGTAGAGTTGAAGTACAGTTGTATCTTTTGAATGGCAAAATTCTAAGAGAATATAAGGAAAGATAAACATGTTTTTCTGAACAGCCTGTCAGACGGCAGTCGCTTACTCCGCCATCGCCCAACACAATTACATGGGAAGAGTACATATCTGCGGAGAACGGAAAGTAAGTGGTTTTGCTTTATTGACATTAGCTTCCTTAGACACCTTCAGATTCTTGGTTTGGGGTTGTGGGGATTTTGGGGGGGGTTTCTCTAGTCTGTTGGGTGCTTTTTGTTTATAGTTTTCTGGGAAAAGGAGCACAGTTTGATGTCTGGGATGTTTAACGTTCCTCAGTAGGCTGCCTGGGAAGCTGATACCTGTGTACGCAAATAGTAGTATTGCATCAGCTGGTGATAAAAATGTTGGATGGGCATCTACCTCATACCCGTGGCCTACATTTAAACGTTTTGAAAATACGTGCATCTAAGCTGGCGCTTCTTTTAAGGAAGGTTTTCTGACAAATTCATTTATCTTTACTTATCATAGTAATCAATAATCAAATTCACCGTGTTCTAAATAAAAGTGTATGATTTAATGAGACTCTGGGAGCAGTGTACAAAAATGCATACTTCTGGAATACAAGGGCATACAGATCTCCTAGTACTTTGCAAGGCGCTTTCCTGTAGGTGCGTAGCTAGGTACCGAACAGCTATAATTTAAATTAATTTACATTAGCTTCATTTGTAGGAGATGCAAGCAGTTGAGTGTATTTCCTAGGGCTGCGTGCTGAATGTAGAAGGACCAAAAAATGTACCGAGTGTGTCCCATGAGTACCAGGGATAAAAGTCCTTTGTCCCTTCCCCAAAGATGTTGGACTGGCCTAGAGTCAGATCTTACCAGGGAATATGATGATATTACAGCACAGGCTTTCTAAAAAGGCACATGGATCTGATTTGTTTTGGTTTGGTTTTTTAAAACTAATTTATTTTTTCATCTATTTGAGCTAGAGTGAATATTCAAGCAGAATAAATCGGTTCTGCTTGAACAGCTATTACTATTGGGACAGAAATATGTATGGATTTCGCTTTGTTTAATAATCTGATTAACTGAAGGGAGTTTAATGGGAGATCAGGGTTTCTAGCTAATATAAAGCAAAAGAGGAAAAGATTTGTTACCGTATGTGTTACCTGTCTGTTCCTCTCCTATAACAGAATTTTCTGCCCTGTGTTTTCCAGCATTGCCGTCTAGTGATAGCGGAGTAACTCTTCCGCTTTCTCCGAGATTGTTTCATATTTTAGGCCGAAAGCAAATTAACCTTTCTCCAGTTCAGCTTGACGCTTTGTTAACATACAGACTATTTTAATTAATGTCTGAAATCAGCTGTATGTATTTCTGTGTAGTTGTCATGTCGTTCCATCGTGTTTATTAATATAATGTTTACGAGGAATTACTTGAAGATTTTTCTGAAGTCATTTCCCTGTTTTTGTCTTGACTCCTGGTTTAGCAAAACTCATGGTTCCTGACTCATCTTTACTATGCACAACTTTCACTTTTGAAGTACTTGCTTTATTGTAGGAGTTCTTTACTGACGTTTTCAAACCTGAGTCTTTCTTCCTTTAAACCCAAGGTTTCAGTGAGAGAAAAGCTGACTGTGTCTTTCTCCGCTCCCCCTTGCAGAGCTCCTCATCTGGGCAGAGAGCTGGTCTGCAAAGAGAGCAAGAAAACCTTTAAAGCCACCATAGCTATGAGCCAGGAATTTCCCTTGGGAATTGAATCGTAAGTCAAAATTATCGGCCGTGAATGTAGCTTATGTGTAGGAAATGTTTTCATGTGGTTATGAACTGCAGAATTCATCGTCTCTTCAGATACGGGAATTTGAGGGTTTAAAACCCATGACAGAAGCCGTGCTGTTAAGCACATAAACTGTTAACGTTAGAGACCGCGGTGCTGGTGTGCGTGTTACTGGGAGAGCCAAGTGCTTATCTCGCTTGATAAGAGCAGAGGTTTGGCCAGGTTTATCATTAACTTGTCACAATGACAATGTGCCTGATTCTACAGAATTCTGAAACGTTTTTGTCCGTAAAAAGTTATGTCCTCTAGACCGATACAAAACCACGTCAGGTCCCTTATGCCCATGGGGAAGAGGGTGTGGTACTATATGCTTTCGTCCATCATGTAAAATGAGGACAAGAAATTAATATCTTGATGCTTATTTATACACTTATGGTAATGCAATATGGACCACTAAGGACTGAACGTGAGGGTGCTGATACTGAAGCCCTAAGGGGATCGATATCTAAGCATGATGTGATTTTTCAACTCCTTTTTTATCACCTTGCTCTTTTGGTCATTTTCATCTTTTCTAGAGGGAAAGCTTGTGAAGTAAGAATTTGTAATGAAATCTGTTTTCCTTTTCAGACTGTTGAATGTTTTAGAAGTAATTGCACCCTTCAAGCACTTTAACAAACTTAGAGAATTTGTTCAAATGAAGCTTCCGCCAGGCTTTCCTGTAAAATTAGGTAAGGTGACTACAACTCCTGTTGTGGCTCTCTAGTTCCAAATAGAAGTATGTGCAAAACTGAGTTTTGGAAATAAACTCTCTTACCTAAGAGTGTGTTGCTGTAGATCTCAGGAGAAATAAGTTAGTGGAAGTGACATGAGTTGGAAGTCTGCAGCTGGAAGGTGACTATAGACCCGGTCAGGAAGAGAGCTCTAATTTACGTTTTCCTAATGCTAGGGTCGTGCTCCGAGTAACGTAGAGATGCTGAATTGTCCTTTCATTAAAGGATGATCTCGGTCATGAGTTAAGTGTTCTGTAGCATTTTTGTATTTCTTTTTCTGCAAGGATTACTGGCGATGTATTTTTTCACTTACAAATAAATAGAGAACTATTACACTTCGAACAAATGGGAATGTAGAAAGCAATTTATTTGTGGTGTAATATAAACTGCCAAAAAGTCATAGTACCTTTTCTAAGCGTTACAGGATTTCTTGCGTACCTGTAGGCTGTTTCAGCTAGACAGTTCTGAACAGACTGCATCCTGCCTGCTATCACGTTTGCCCAGCTCTGTTTATTGAGGACTGAATTTTTGCTTAGCTCATGAAGGTAGTTGATGGGCAAGCCAGTCTTATTGAGGATAACTCTTAAGTGTTCAGCCTCAATTCAGAATGGAAAAGGGTTATATTTAAAGCAAACATTAAAAAGGTTTGCTTTTCATGTGGATTTGCCCAGCTGAAGCCGACATATGGGAAGGTTAGTTTGTCTTGTATCATCGTCAAGCCAATGTTCTCTGTTTTCACAAGCTAATCTGTATGTTCACAAATCCTTGGTTTCCATGTCATCAGTCTGCGTCGGGAAAGGAAAACCACTGAGTTAATATTATTAACAGGTTTTGAATGGTGTCTTGAGTTGGGTATTGTTTCCGTGCTCAGGGTGTCTCAGTATATTCTGAAATAACTTTCCTTAAACCACCTCCTTCTTTAAGGGCTGTGAATCGCCATGTACAGAATACCAAACAAGCTTCTACGTCTTTAGCAAGTCTGAAGTTACAAATCTTTAGGTAACTATTGGTAAGCCTCTCTTTCTTTGCTCTTCATTGTACCGTTTTGCTTCCTCTCTAGATATTCCTGTATTTCCCACCATCACAGCCACTGTGACGTTCCAGGAGTTCCGTTACGATGAGTTTGATGAATCCATTTTCACTATTCCTGATGACTACAAGGAGGACCCCAGCCGTTTTCCTGATCTCTAACGAAACTGGAAGGTTCATGGTGAATAACGATACCAGCGTACCACAGTGAAAGCCAACGGATGCAAATAGCCCACAGATAGAGATAGAAAAGTGGGTCGTAAAGGAAGGGATAAACTTAATAATCCAGCAGAAAAGGGAACATGCGACAAATGACTGATGTACTGATACTCACTGTAATGGGCATCTAATCTAGTTCCTGATTTACAGCAAGTCTCCTGATGTGTCGTTCACACTTTTATACATCCAGTACTGCAAACGTGGTAGTCTGACACCTCGATGACCTGAGAATACTTAACAGCTGTGAGGACTATCATTCGTTTTTAAATTTTTTACATTTCTTGGTGATACAAAAAGCACTCTTGGACCATTAGCATAAAAGTTGAAACGTCTTAGCTGGATATTAGCCCTATAAAACATCCCACCATACTTAAGATGACCATATTATATTCTTTCAAGCTTTGTTTCCATAAATTGTAAACTATGTATCATTATGTATAGTTGAGTAATTTGAATGTTAGTCGAACGTATATTAGAAGGAATGCGTTTTCTGTAGAGGAATGAACCAAATGGTAACCATTAAACAATTGCATTTTCATACTGCAATACACTTCGGAAGCAGCGTTCGCTCTGCAGGGAATAAGGTACCTCCTCCAGCACCTGGGTGCAGTCTGTGGTGGTGCTGTCTGTGTCTCGGACCCTTCGTTTCCTCACCGAGCCCCTCGTTAATCCTCTTTTCCTTGTCTCTGCACTTCCCTGCCCTCCATCATGCCGGCCTGGCAGTCCCTGCTGCGTCCCTGCCGTGTCCATTAGCCTGCTCGGGGGTTCAGTAGCTAGAAATTGTCACTTTTTTTCTTCTTTTGTCACATTCACTTAGGAGACTTGCTCCATAATGGTTGAGCATCAACTAGGTTATCTTGTATTCAGCCACTGGAGAACATGGGATGCAGAGGGATTAGAACAATAAGCTCAAGCATTAAATCTTCGCATAGGAAAATTTTTCTTGAAGTTAGTTTAATTGTAGTGCACATTGAATAGGGCTCACCTTGGAAGACTTTATTTGCAAATGCTTAGGATATTTCCAGATTAATTTCCTTCCTCTTAATGTTTGGAATAGGTCGGCGTTTCAGCACTCTCGCTTCTTGAGCTTATTCTCATTCCAAGTGGTTCCAGTCTCCTAATTTGACAATAATCCAGCTTTTTGGTCTGTTAGGAAGAACTTGTGCAAAAGGCTAATGGTGCTATTTGTTTGTATTAAGAAATTTAGATTAAAGTGCTGTGGTGTAATTGTACAAAAATGTAAATATTTTCAAAATTATATTCTTTGTGCACTGTAGTTAAAACTTTTTTCTGGAAATCACTAGAGTTAAGTATCAAACTTTCTAACGAAGAGTACCATCAATGCTTAGTGAAGGTAACCAACCGAACTAACCCTGCAGGCGATGGATGGAGGTGGCTCAGCACAAGGCAAGAAAAGCTGACTTGTCAGGCACGTCGACAGGACAGGGAAATACCCGTCTGAAGCAGACGTTCTCGCAAAACCTCTGGAAATCCGTTTAAATCCCGGGAGGCCGCTCTGGAGAAGCTCGGCGTCTGCGCTGGAAGTGGGTCCTGGTGAACCGCTGTCAGCAAAGTCCAGATAAAGTGGGGCTGATCCTCTCCCAGCGTCCCGGGAGACCTGCGGTGGGACGGGTGAGTGAGGTTGACTGTGCAGACTGTGATCGATACACTGGAGTTAGCAACTCGGAATCAAATCGAAAATAAAACTGGGGGGGGGGGGGGGAAAGCAAAGGGAAATGTAGAATTGTAATTACTTTTTGAAGTACTGTATCAGTAGCAGATGTTGAACGTTCACTAGGAATGATAGAACTTGTTCTTTCAAGTCGTTATGAATTCCTGAAGTGTTCTCCATCTGTGCTAGAAGTGGAGGCCCACCTCGTGCTCCTCAGCAGCCGCTGAGATCGGTACCGTGGGAGACCGGGGCTGAATGAATGTAGGTGGGCACCGAATCGCCCTGTGGGTGCTGCAGGTGGGGACCGAACGTCAGCGGGGCCAAGCCCCGGGTTCGGGGTGGCTGCTGGTGGCCGGTGCTGTGCAGCGCTGCGGGGTCGCGCGGCCGGGGGGAACCCGCCGCAGCAGGAGCTGCTGGGCAATCCCGGCAAGCGCAGAGAACCTTTCTGCACAAGGTGAATGTCAGAAATCCTTTTTCTCAATATTACAGGGAAAGAGCCACGTGTTTCATATTACTTTGCCTTTTTGGTTGTTTCAAATTACCATCCGAGCGTGCTGACACCGGAGGGATCATTCCCAGCTGGAGCCGGGTGCTTTGGGCGCTGTGGTGCTGCCAGGGACTGGATTCCAGATTTTTAAAAAAAAACCCCAGGAACAAAGCTTTTTGTGTCGCCTCAGATGAAAAGGGAGGTTCTGCGTGTCTGCCCGGAGAACAGCCCGTGTCCTCTGGTGGCAGACGAGGGGTCTGACTCGGCCCGCTGCACCTCACGGAACCGCTTGGGTGGTTCCCACAGACCCCGGCTGCAGATTTGGTGGGGTTTTTTAACCTTCGTGACTACACAGCTACTAACTTTGATACGTTTTAAGATTTGCAGAAACTTTTTATAGCAGGTTGCTATATATTAAGGCTTGCTCTAATTTGGAGTGTCAGTGGAGAAGGGCGGACACAGATTTGGTTGACTTTGGTAGTCTTTTTACATTCTTACGGTGAAGGTACCCCACTGCTGCTTCTCTTCCCGTGATGGAGCCGAACGATTCGGCTCCGGCCAGTTTGTCCTCCCCAGTCCAGTGACCGTTCTCGGGTTCCTGTGGATTCCTGCGGCAGCCTCGCGAGGTAAGGCTCGGTGAGCCCTTTCTCGGTACAATCCCTTCCAGCTCTTGGTGATGTGTTTTCTGTCAGAGACATTCCTAGGGACGAGTTCTGAAACGCAGGGCCGCTTGGGTGGGGTTTCCCGATGGACGCGCTGTGAGCTGCGGGGATCCTCGGTAGCCAGAGGGACGCTGGGCTGAGCCGACCTTAGGGGTTGTGTCTTGGGGGTCCCAGCAGCGCAGCTGTGCTGGCGCCGTTCGTTAGCGGTGACTGTCACAGCGGTGTCTTACCCACCAGAACTCGTGTGTTGTACGGACACAAGGTGCGTGTTGGTCGTTCCAGGTGCGCTGCAGGAGGGCAAAGCGTTCCCAGCACCGAGGGAGCCCGAGCCTGCGGCTGTGCTGGGGCCACTGCTCTCCTTCACCACCCGCCATCTCCTCCCCGCATCCCTTCTGGCAACTTGTTTCTTCTAGCAGGATTGACCTAGCAGAACTTAATTTTTGGTTTTCCCTCCTTATCTTCTCCTTAAGAGCGTGTCGGGTATCGAGGGAAGGTCTGGTCCCCCGGGGAGGGAACCCACCTCCCAGCGGTTTTGCAGAGGTGTCCCATGGTTGCTGCGCACCAGGAGCGGGGCGGCTCAGAGCTGGTCCTCTGAGCTGGTCCTTCGCCTTGCGCACGTGTAGGGACTGCCGTGGCCACGGGACACTGCGGGCTGGAGGAGCGTCCGGGCCGGGGATGCCTTTCTGGGCACTGCTGGTGGTGGGGATGGTGTCCCTTCGGGATGGCCCAGGGTCAGAACTGCGCGGGTCAGGTCAGAGTCGGGTGGTAAGATGCTCGTTGGCCCCGTGGGGAAAACCTCAGTGCCAGGAGAGGCCACCTCGGCTCACAGTTTGGCCACTGTTTCTTTCTGGTCTCACCACTTTATTATTATTTTTTTTCCTTGATGGCCGTGAGGTTTTTTTTTTTACGAATAAGTACTAAAAACCAGCCATTAATTTTGGTAAACTGAAACAAGGAATCACTGCAAAAGAATTCCCAGGGTTGTTTCTTAACCAAACTGTTTTACTGGTCTTCCAAAATACTGCTTTAATTGGTGGCAAAGGGAATGCGTTTTCTTTTTCCTTCCAAGAGCTGCTGTTGCAGTCACTGTACTCGCTTTCCTGCGACTCTTGAGTTGTGTAAGGAAACGATTTGTTACAAAAACCGCTGGATATATTTGTGCTGGAAACCCACCTGGTTAAGTTGATATTCACAGCAACTGTCTGGTTTTTTTTAAAATGTGTTTGTTCTTGATTTGTAATTCATGGGAGGAAAACTGCATTATTTAACCTGTATTAACAAATTTCCTGTAATGCTGCAGTTTCACGTTTATTTTCCTTACAATTTGTAATTGTCATCGAAACAATGTCACTTTTTCGCATCTTACTAGTTGTCTGGTCCATGTTTTTAACTTACCTTCACTAATAGTAATTTTTGGTTGTATCATTTGTTAGAATAAAGACCAAAACATGCTGTTGGATTCTGACACTGTCCAAGAGGTGAGAACGGAGGTTGGACTCCGCGGGCACAGTCCGGCGCAGGGTGTTTCTGCGCCGTGGTCGTGTCTCTGGGCCGGGGTTCGATGTGAGGGCCCAGCTCATGCTGCTCCATTCTGCAAGGGCATTTTGTTGGTCGTTTTTAAAATAAAATCCTGCATTTTCGTTACAGACTGTTCTTTCCCCTCTGTAAAGCTCCAGGTTTCACGGGCCTGGGCGGCAGAGGCGGGGGGAGCTGCGCTGGAAGGACACGGAGTCGCTTCCGGGGTTGCCTGGAGCTGAGGGGTGGAAGTTCAGAAGCAGCCGCCGGGGAGGAAAAAAACCGGGTGTTTCACCTCCCAAATCCAGAAATGGATTCATTTAAATAAGGTGTGACAGTCAGTCGTAACAGCAGTGTCTCGGAGGAACCGTGGAGAGCAAAGCCTAGAACTTCTAAAGCTTCCGTTTGCCTTTTAGAAGTTTTTTGGGGGCTTTTTAGTGGTTTTTTTTTTGTTTGTTTGTGTTTTTTTTTTTTGTTTACTTAGAAGTGCTCTCCTGCCCTCCAGCAAGCGTGGGAAGTTGAGCTTGCAGAGCAGAGGCCGAGACCTCCCTCTATAGTTAAGGATTTGCTAACTTTAAAAATCTCCTATTTATAGAGTGAGGAGAACTCATGTTTGGAGTTGCAGAAAGTGCTTAAGCCATCACCAGTTAAAACCTAAGATGTCAGTGAATGGGGCAGTAGTTGTAGCCTTTTTGTTGCTGCAAACAACAGATGGTTAAATACCGTGTGTCGCGACAAGCCTGGCTCTTCTGGGCCGAAGTTTGTCTAAATACACGTGCTCGGGGCTCTCCAGGATGGTTCTGGGGAAGGTGCAGCCGAGCAGGACGGTTTGCTTTCGCGTACGGCATCGTCCACGTGTGGTGGGCGAAGTGTTGGAAGAGGAGTTCCCAGCAGCAACAGCGGGATGTAACTTCTCCAGCTGGAGTGTGGCACTTTGCTCCCATTTAACATGGTCATCGCATCCATCCGTTCCAAATGAAACTCTGCAGAACGAGCCGCGCGCTGGCAGGACACCCGAGACCCTGGAACAATATTTTTAGTTTAATAGTAGAGGAAAAGCTGCCTCGTTCCTCAAGGTCAGAGGGAACGTGCTTTGGCCCACCTTGATGCTGATGTGCAACGGGAAGAGCTGGACGAGTGGGGACCTGAGCGACAGGCAAAGGTAAGGCTGATGCAATGAGCAAAAATGAATCCTACTTGGTATTCGCGTGTTTTGGGTTTCTGGTAGCCGAACCAATAACCACTGCATGGTTGCGGGGAGCTTAGACACGGCCTGGGCTTTAACCCCTGCTGCCCACAGAAGTGTATTCCTGTATTCACGGGGTTGTCCAACACCTGGCTTTGGTCTAAACAGCGTTGGCTGCCTGGAGCCGCCAGCAGTCGCTGGGAGAAAAGCAGGACCCGCTTTCCCTCGCCCTTCAATTTGCAATTAGCTAGTTACTGAGCTTCAGCGCTGCCTGGCCATTAAGTCCAGCTGTAAGAACACGGGAGGCTGGGAGCAGCTGCTGCTAAATCAGGATTAAAGTATGTCACAGTACTCCATGCATTACTTCAATAACGCAGAGCTCTTCCCTGGCCTGGGGGGGCCTCACCTTGAGGGGCAGGAGACCTACACTTTGGAATAATTGGCAAACCAACTTCAAATTCCTAAAAGAAAGCTGTTCTGCTGGCTCAGACCTACAGCTGGGAGAGGAAGCTCCTCTACAGGTTCCAGCAATGCAGGAGGGCGGCAGTAGCATCTCTGTACCCCAAGAAAGGCGACAGGCTCGTCCCTGCAGCCACCAGCAGCATCCTACGGGCTCAGCCAACGCACCCCCTTCCCCTGGGAGGCCATAAACCAAAGGGATGGACAGCGATTAATTATTAATAATATTATTAATAAGCAGCTGTGGTCTGAAACCACCCCCATTCCTCCAGTTTGTATTTGGGCTCAGGCAGCTGGAGGAACAGGGTCGTTAGTAAAAGTAAAATCAACTCAAACCATCACTTAAATTACACGTAGCCCTTCATCGATCACCTTGAGGTGGATACGCTGACTCGGTCCTTCGCTCCAGCACCAGAATGACTTCCACAACACCACGGTCCAAGGATCAAGGAGGTTTACTTTATTACTATAAATCGGTTTATGTTCTTGTACTTCACATATAAATATCGTGAGGACAACAAAAAAGGCACATCTATGAAGACAACATGCACCTTGTCTGTGTCTGTTTATATTTTATTACAAGAACTATCACTCTCTCCACTAGAAATAAAAGCCTAGAACTGGTTGTATGACATAAACCTCTCTGTATTGACAAAATACTCATAACAGTTGGTAAAAATTTACATTTCTACAAATTCTAAAAATGACACTGCATATCTAAAGGGCAAGTTCCACTTTGCCCGGGGCGAAAGGACAGTTTAAAAAGACGATGGTTTGACTCGAGTTCAAGCACCACTTACAGTTTCATTCCAGGAATCCGTGGTCGACACGAAGAGCTACTTTACCCGCACAAAGCACTCGCTGCTTCCCCTTCCTGCCACTCCAACACCGTCCTGAGGAGGTGAATGTTCGTATTTCAATGCAAATACAAAAAGCTTTTACAAATACACATTTCTTTTAAAAAGCACTTGTCCCGTAATACCTCTAGGTTCCTATTTAAGCCCATTCCCTTCATTCACCATGAAGTAAAACAATTCTTTCCTTAGTGTAACGTACTCAATGAGACTGCCCTCGCTGCGGCTCCAGGTTTTGACGAGACGGAGTCGTCACGGTCGTCTTGAAATAGGTAGATGAAGAGAAACGCATACTCTACAGGACCGAGGTAAAGTTCCATACATTCAGTGGTGTAAATAAATACCAGCAGAGTTTTATAGGAACATGAGTATAAGTTTAAGGGTTTTATTATCAAAGTTTTGTAAAACAATTTCAGAAACTGTACATCAACATGGCACAGACTGTAGCCTACTTTTGTCTTTTTACCTGCACAAAAGTAAAAGCTCTGGAACTTGTGTAACTAAGAAAACAGCTTGTCTAACTACTCTGCATATACCATGGAATCACTGTGTGCATAAGATTACTACTGCAGTGACAGTAAACACAAATTTATTAGTTTATACAACTCGAGATCAAGTAAAAAGTACATTATCAAGTAGACTTGCTTTTAAAAGCATACGAAGGTCAATTTTAAAATGCACTACCTTTTTGCAACGTGTTCAGCTCATTAAGAAATAAAACGACCTGGATTAGGAAAACTGCACAAATCAACCTTTAATCACTGGGCACTGATCAAGCGGAGAGTTTCGCCTCCCGAGGCTCCAGAAGAAAAATTAAGAACCATTACAACTCGCCTGAGATGGATTTGAACGGACAGATTAAAAAAAGCCCTCAAAAAGGTCAGTGCATTTTAACTTTGTCAAAGCCAAAAAAACCCAGAAAAACAAAACAAAAAACAAAACCAACCCCAGCCACATGGCTTAAAAAAAAAAATAAATCCAGAAACAAACAAACAAAAAAATCTATCTAGATCAGAATGCTTATTTTCAGATGTACTGTCATTTTTTTTTTTTGTGTAGTCACACTTAAGACCCTTAAGTAGATCCAGCAGAAGCTGTAGGAGCTGCGAACACTGCGGATGTTTCTGCCACAAGGACCATGCAGCCAGTGCATTCCCTACACTGCTCTGGTTCTGCCAGGAATCGCCGGCTAGGGAACACTAGCGTACGGGAGCTGATGTACTACAGGAGGTCAGACACCACACAGTCCATGCCTGCTGGAGATGCATGCAGCTTTTTACTCTTGCTTGAAGCATCACCAAGTTAGTAAAAATCGCTTGGCTAGGCCGTCCCTTTGGGCCGTAACAAGGCTGGTTACCTTTCTAGAAAGCTTTTGATGGGAGTTAGTATCGGGAGATTTACAAACCGGGTATAGCTCAGAGCTGTATACATCGAGATTTAGGATTAACAAGTACAGCATAAAAGAATCACACAGGAATGACACTGATGCACGTCCGCAGCGGTGCTCGCTGCAAAGTTCAGTCACTCATATCCATGTCCTCTTCGTGATGATCATCCCCGTTTACTTTGGATTCCCGGGCTGAATCTCCGCCTCCTTTATCAGCGGCAGCCTCCTTTACTTTTGGGGAGGAAGAATCTGCCATTTTCTTTTCTTCCTTTTTCTCCTTCTCGCTGTCGTACCCTTGTTCTTCTTCGTCATAATCCCTTGTGACCTGCTTTGCCGAGATAAAAAAAAAAGGTAAAACTTGCTTTCAAAGCCCCTGTCTCCGGTTAATGCTACAGTAGAGGCAGGGAAGTTAAACAGGTTTTTAAACATACTTTCACGTCTTTATCACTCTCAGATTTCCGTTCACGATCCTTCTCTTTGTCTTTGCTTTTTTTTTTCTTGCTTGTTGACCGCTCCCTCTCATCTCTACTCCTCTCCTTGTCTTTATCCTTCTTTTTTTCCTTTTTATGTCTGCAATAATAAAGTACGTCGAAGAATGAAAACCGCAATCACACCATTCCGTACGTAGAACGCAGACCACGCCCGCACCGTTACCCAAAGTTCATTACAAATGTAGAGGCAGAATTAGCTGTGTGCAACTAAGGTACACCATTCACTTGGAGAAAATAACCAAACATCCCGATGTCTTAGCTCTGGATCGAACACAACCACCACAAAGGGAAGTCCAAGAAGCACCAGGTTGGGAACAGCAACGCTATAGTGTTTTATGAAGGAGCACCTCGAGTTCGAGGATCACAAAATGCCCAGTTGACTCCTATCGTAGAGCGCCAAGGGGCCGGGAACTCCGGGTCTCTCCTGCTCCTCACCCTGGACCAGCTCCCGCTTGGGCACTTCCAGAGAAGCGCTACACTTGAAGCGGATTAAACGATGCCAAACGCGGTAGCAGCCAGCAGAGACCCACCCTCTCTCTCTCTCTCAAGAGTCAACCTACGGGCTAGGTGTAAGACAAGCACCAAACACACACCATCTGCAGGAGAACCCCACTGAGATCTTGGCCAGAGTTCACTTCTTGGGAATTTCCCGCCCAGACACCTTTATTATTTTTTTAGGGAAGAGGGTCACTGACCTTCTTGGAGATGGGGACCGGGACATTTTCCTTTTCGGAGACCGGGGTTTTTTAGGTGACCGTGATCCACTCCTGCTTCTCCTACGCCGTCTTTCTCTACAGGAAAGAGAGATCAAAGCGGTTTTGGTTTGGTTTTTGTTTTTTTGTTTTTTTTTTTTTTCCAAGCTGCAAGTACACCTCCGACTCCAAAACCAGCACTGCTCAAACGGTAATAAATACGTACAACTGGAAATGGATATTTACTATTAGCAGTATTGCAAAGCCCCCCCCGGTTGCTGATCCACAGAGTAACTTGTTCCCTGTTCTACCTCCACCTTCACGATGACTTGCTAGCTCAGACTGCGTCAGGGATGCTGACTCTTTTTGCGAACAGAAACAGAACAGCCTGTTCTTGCTAATACTGCAAGTTAATTTTGGAAGACTTTAAAAAGCGAATGGCGCATATTTTGCATGTATTTGTTCCATAAATCAGGAGAGAGTTTCACAGTGACCTCAAAGCATCATACTCTCTTTGATATAGAGCAAGTAGAAACTCTTCTAAGCCCAAACAATACCTCCAGAAAATTACAGTATCGGGGGAAAAATAAAGCATCCTGCAGACACAGGCAGAGAGAGCACACACACATTTGTGCGTATACCCAATATAGCCACAACTGGATCATCATCCTGGTGCGTCCCAGAATGTTCTGTTACAGCGGCTAAAGCACGCTGGAAATAGAGACCAAGGAAAACCGTCATGTCACTGTACCTGCTTGTGCTTCTTGATCGTCTAGTTGTGCTGTAGCTTTTGGGGGGAGTTTTAGAGCGTTTCTTTTCTTTCTCTTCCTTCTTTTTATCCCTTTTAGTAAAATACAGATGTTAAGTTTAAGTCATTTTCAAACCAGCGAAGTAGCATTCACTACTTTTGCTATGCAGGAAAATGAATGAAGACGTGATAACTACATCGGATGGCGTGTAACGGTTAGTGTTTCTGGGGCCAGTCACGTTGTATTAATGGAAACAAAGATCACAGTTATCTACAGCAAAATAGAAGAACAGCTCATTTATAGCTTCTCTGTACGAACAGCACAAAATCTGCAAGCGTAGATGCTGAACTTCCTGCTTTCCAAAGACAGCTCCTGAGCGGTTCAGCCAATGCCTGCTGCATCTCTCCATTCCCGTTACCCGTTTTTACGTCACTAACTCTGCACACGTACAGGGCAAGTGTAATGTAATTCTGTAAGACGTTACAAGAGACGGTGACTTTAAAAAGAGCCACTAGTTCATTTTGCCCTAGGTTTTTTTGTTTGTGGGGTTTTGTGTTCTTTTTGGTTTTTTTTTTTTTTTTTAGATTAAGCACCAAAATTTAGTAATTTAATTTCTAGCAAATAGCATAGATTTACTGAAGCAATTACCTGGTTTTGGATGTGCTCCTAGACCTTCTGCTTCTCTCTCTGGAATGAGATCTTCTTCGCCTTGGACTTTTAGATCGCCTCCTGCTTCTTGATTTTGAATGGGACCTTCTCCTCGATCTGCTTCTTGACCGTCTACCAGTAACACATTGTACAGGGCAGTTAAATACATGCAATTTTGATACACTAGTCAGAATTCGTCTGCGCAGCGCTAACGATACTGTAACGCACAATGATGCACTGTCTCATTGCTGTTGGCGTCAGAGCCCTATGTCTCTCCGGTGGGTAGGACAGTTAGGATCTCTAGTCAGGACACCTGAACACACCTCATCTCCAAGTAAATCATTACCTAGGAAACGTTGGAAAAACTTCTGTCCCAGATACCTCCACTAAGCTGAATTTGCTGCACATACTAGAAACAAACAGCCCAAGAGGTAAACATCTGTGCACATAAATAACAATGCTCAGAGAAACCTCCTAGTACTTGGTTTTAAGACAAATTATAATTACCAAATGAGCCCACTGGAAAGAGACTGAAGAAGAGAGGTTTAAGGAACTATTTTAAAATGGGCAGCCTACGAGGGCTTAGGAGTTCATAGCAGTGAGGGCTGTGTAAAACCAAGGCTCTGTGCCAACGTGTTTCTTATCTGACACAAGACACAATTTATTGTTAAATGAGAGTCCAAACACTGCTAGAACCAGGTCTCCTCAAGTTCTTTCTGCAGCAGTGTAAGGCATTTTTGAGGTATTTTTTGCTCTCATCTCTCTCCCACCCTTCCCACAAAAGCAGAGGTGGGTCTCCATCCCACACTACGCTCCAGCCAAATCCCAGCCTCAGCTTTCCTCGGACCATTTCCATTCTTCCATCTGTCGGCCTCCATGAGAGAAGTCTCATTTCCAGGAAGCGTTTCAGAAGGAATTGTTTCAGCTATGTGGGTTTGTTTTTTAAAGCAAGTAAGCTAACTACCTGTGTCTAGATGAAGAAGGTGTCCTCCTCCTCCTTGAGCGTGACCTTGACCTTGAATGCCTTCGTTTTTCATCTTTTTTGTCTGGAGTTGAAAAGGAAAAGCATAGTAAACCACCTGCTGTTATTTTAGTATTCAAAAAGATTTTATAAAGGAAAGCATGTTCAGCTTCACGCTATAGATATAAGATAACGAAAAACCTAAGGAGTATTTTGACATTTGAAATTAAGCCTTATCTGTCCTTTTCCTCAAAGGATGACACAAAGGACGAACACATGACAAAGACATGTATGCGGCATAAAACCAACAGAAAGTTTAATGCGAAACTGAAGAAGTCAAAATGCAGGAAATATTTAAGTCAAGTCAGTTAAAAGACGACAGCTGCAGGGCAATGGAAAGTCTTGTTAAAATCTCAGAGCCTCTGCCGTTTTGTGAACGGCTAAAGAATCTCTCAAATTACTGTTTTGAATTTCCCACAAAACGCCTCAAGCAAAACAATCAGCACATTTTTCTGGTGTAATAAAAGAACAGGAGCTCTATTCTTTCCTGAGAATGATCAGGAGGCTGCAAAACTGTATTTTTAGTGTTCCAAGTTACCGTTGCTCAGATTTGGTGGATCTGAGATTTGTGGATGAACTGCTGCATCTCGTTCTAAAAGAAAATCTACTGAAATAAGCTACAAAGAAAAAAGAATTATTTACAAAATTCCACAGATTAGGAACGACAAGAAAGGAAATCATCCCCAAGAAAAACATCACTAGGATGTGAAGTGGTTAAGCCACTTGCTGTTTCCAATGAAATCTCTGGTATGAACTTCCAACAGGGGAAGCCCAAGCATTTTGCAACCTTCAAATCAAGTGAGTTTTGGGAAAATCAACAGGTGAGTAATTCCCTGCATCGTTTCTGCAGAACACATGCAGTATTCACGCTGTAGGACAATTAAAAAACTGTCAACTATAAATTAAGTCACCATAGAACATGAAAGCATTATGCCAATATTTTGCAGACCATTAGCTTTTATCATAGACTACGTCAAAATTCCATCTTGACTGAGGTATCCCACGGTTTAAAATTACCTGGCTCTATAGCAGCAGAGATTAGTGACTGTGCTTCTCGTACTCTTTTCATAGCTTCTTCTATTTCTTTACTGGAGGTATCTGATTTCAGACTTGGTGAAACAAGGCCTGCAGCTACATGGTTCAACCTGGTAAAGAAAGAAGAATTTTAGAAGTTCAGTGTTGAGGAATCCAAGAAATAGGTGCCTCCATTGTCAGTTTGCAGCCTATTCAAAGTGACTGATCTAAGTGAATCAGAATCTGCCTGCGTTTTGTCACCGTTCAGATAATGAAGTAGTAAGTCCAAGATGTGATAGCTGTGCTGGGAACGGTGTCACAAGATGCTAGCACACACAGCTCTCAGAATTCCAGCAAACTGTAAATAGCAGGAAAGATCTATTTAGCTAATCCCGCAGCAGGGCAAGCACACATTGATATGCTTTCCCAAAGCTGAGAGTTAAAAAGAATTCTCCCCAAAGCTTCCTGCAATTTGCAGTACAAGGGCTTTCTGAGACAGTCTTTGCATTTACTGCATTTTTCATCTACTAATTTGTCTAATTGCTTTTTTCGTCTCATTTGTCTAATTGCTTTTTTCCAATGGCATATGCTTTCATCATCCTATTGCAATGTTATCAATAGCTTAACGGCACACGAATACATTAAGTGCTATAATCCTCCCCTACTTGCTGTCCCCATGACATACTATTTCCACTGAAATTATATTTTTTCTGTACACTGAAATAAAAATTAGCAAATACTTGAGCACGGCCGCTCCATTTCAGCCTTGCAGGATGGAAAGTGCTGGCTGCACCCTTACGTTACAGACACAAGTGACAAAAATGGCATAAAAACCCCTGAATTTCTGTCTCTAGCAAAGCGAAATCCCAGAGATTAATTGGCGTTATTCCACAGAAGCAAAGCTGAATAATCTTAGTTTCCTCCCCTCCTCCTTTCTACTACAGTAAAAAGAGTCTGCGCAAGATCCCCACGACACTAGTTTTCTTAAACCTTCATCAGATCCAGTAGGACAAAAACTGGATACTGAATCCCAACAGATATTCCCAAGATCAAGTATATTGCGATATAAATATTTGTAAACACTGATGCTTACTTTGGATCCACTGTGCTCATAAGTTTTAGTAGTTGATCTGCTGCAAGAGACTGTGAGGTGGGGGGGGAAAAAAAAAAAGTTAAGATCATGTTGGAAGACATGTGCTTGAGAAGATGACCTGCCTTGAATGTACCCTCAGCAGTGGCTACAGCAAAAAGTCTCTACAGACAAAAAAAACCAAAACAAAACACACCCCAAAGAAGTTACAGACAAAAAGGCATATTGTTCTGCTTTCACATTTGTGGATAGTGGTGAGGGTGTGAACCTCACATGTCAGCGGTGCTCAGGTATGTTTTTTTCCACAGCAGCCAAACATAAGCCCTTACCTGGACAGAATCAAAGCACTTTAAAATAAAAATACTTCTGGTATTTACAGGTTATTTCTCTGTTACTTCAAGAGAGTAGAGACCTCATTAGAGAGCCAAGTTGGCGATCCATGGGAAGTCCTCAACATCAATTTATGAACAATAAGCAGAAGCTTCTTTACTCTAAAAATTCCACTAAAAATAATTTTAAAGCTCTTAGGAAAATTCAGATATTATTACAATTGGTCTCTCCTCTAGCAGTGTTATATTAACAACAAAATGTTTAGTTCCCACTAATTTTCTTTATACAGAGGCAGCCATGTGCTGAACCCAGTTTGTTGCCATCAGCTTGCTTAATGGACAAAGGAAACAATCCTTCATCCTAACAAATTTGTGCTTTTCTAATATGCATTTAGAATGCCTTCTTTTTCTCATTTGTTATTTCTTTATCACCATTATTTGCTTGTTAATATACATAGCATGCATAAAGAGAAAATGTTAAATCATGGATGCATTAAATTACTAGTACTTCTTGTACCTGTAAAACATCTTCTCTGTAGAGTATTTGGTTCTTATATCTTAAATATTAACTCAATATTCTACTATTACTTAGTACTTAAATCGGTTTTTTATTCCGTTTAAAAAACGTCTCCTCAGCCTAATAAAGTCTCCTCAGTATTTTCGTCAAACAGTATTTTTTTTTTACTGTAAGTACAAGCCAGGTTCATAGCTTGATAATGACGTATATTTGAAACATTTCATTACTAGTCCTACATTATTTTTAGGTCCTTCCAGCATTTAATTTGCTAGTCCTGCAGATACTATTTATTCCAAACAGGTGCTCAGAAAAATCACTCGCTGTTTTTTTCAGACAGTGGCTGTTAAACTGATACAAATGAAAATTGCTTCTAGAACAGAAAAGAGAAAAAAAAAAAGCACTCCTATATAAACCTGCTATGCCAAGAAGCAAAGACTGCATTCTGTAACAAATTCTAGGAAGTTTAAAGCACCAGCCATCTGTGCAGGCTACAGTGAGCCAAGCCTTTAATAAAATGTCTTATTCTGTAACACTTCTTCAAACCTAAGCATAGTATTTCCAGATCTTCAGCTTGTTATTTAATGTACTGGTGAACACCAAGAGCACCATGTATGCTAGTCAAACTACACATGTGCTAGAGAAAAGGGAGAAAATTTTAGACCGTGTGCCATACCTGAGAGTTTAAGTTTGCTCCAGGAAGCCCGAGAGCAGCTAGGGCAGGATCGAGAGCAGGAGCTCCTAAAGCAGCTAAAGGAACAGCACCAATCTGTAACAAAGACAGCAATTAGACAAAGCCACACTCAATTGATAAAAAGCTATTAGATCAACATTCCCAAGCATTAGACGTGTGGAAACTTGAAGCGGGTTTTACTTAGGCTTCTAGCTGCAGGAAACATTATACTAAGGTCAGGGAGAGTATTTCAGTTTTCCTTATTCAGATATTCCAAAGTTTAGTATATGAAAGATTTTTTCCCTATAAATATTCTAAAATGAAATTCTGTTTCCTCTGCATCCCAACGGGGGGTGCGTGTGTGTGGAGGAAGTAAAGCATTTCACTACATTCAAGAAATAGTTTAAAGCAAAATTATTTTCCAGTGTTAAAATGAAAATTCATATATAATACGAATATATAAGTTTCTGAGAAAACTACCACATATCTAATTCAATTTAGGACTGTAATTAACATGTTTTATGTTAAAATACAATGTAATATTGTTACATCTCTGCAAATTTCTCAAATTTGGCTAAAACTGGTTGAAAAGCTTCCGGAAGAATAAGATGACGCCATGGGTCTGAATTCCTTAAATTAATCTAGAAGCCTCATAAAAGAACCTAATTTTTTGGCCATTTGAAGTGAGATGATCAAAATGTACACTGAAACAAAATACACACTGTGCTAAAATCCACATGATTTTACGTTAACCGAATGCTGTGCTGCTGCGATGGGGGTCTTGCTCTCCCTCCTTCCTTCTTACCGCCTCCCTTCTGGCTGCTCCGGCACCCGAGACTCATCTTCAACCAATTCAGCCCAGTGGGCTGTCAGAAAACTTAGCCTGATGCAGACAGCACAAAGCTAACACGCTCCTTCACAAAAGGACCTGATGAGCTCCAGAGCCAGCGTAAAAGTGGCAGCAAGAGCATGTAGTCAAGGGCAAGGAACCTTCCACTTTTTGACAGAGTTTTCCAGTTAGCTGAGCTCTTGAAACGGTGCAGGCTTCTCCCTGCACTCTCAAAAGAAAAAGCCACCTTCCCACACACCGATTTTGTGAACATAAACCACAGCTCCAATGCGGTTTTACTGAGTTATATGCCCAACTCCCAGTAACAGCCCAAAGGAGCTACATAACAAGCTTTCAAGATGTGTTTGAAAAAAATGACCTTTCACCACAATTTTCCACAAAATGGGTGCTGAATAAATTCTACCATTAAGCAGATCGGGAGCAGGCTGCGATTCAGTGACAGAACTAAAATTAAGATGGTTCAACGGTCATTTTCAGGAATTTATATACATACAGTTTTTGGTGAAAGGAATCTTTAAGACAGTATTTGTTTCTTCCATCCCTTTCCTTGAGTTTCAAAGTTAAACTTCAGACTTTTTCCTCTACATCAGGTTAAAGAGACCTTCTGAACAACTCAATGGCAAGTACATTTTTCATGCAATCACAAATCGTAACAGAAGATACATAAAGAAGAGATAAGCACAAGCTGAAGAAGGAGATTTGAGAACTGCAGAATTAATGGAGATTTATTCTTATTAATTTTCCTCTTGTACTTTGATTCTCTGTTCTCCAGTAAGAGATGTGCTTTGAGTGAACCTTTTTCCACAATGTATTGGTCTTACTGTTCATTTTCCACGTGAATTCTTGTGTCTTTAGATAAGGAGCAAATATAGGCTACAATTTTTTCCTCTCAGTTGCAGAATTAACAGAAGGTATCTCCACAGCACGTCAAACTCCTTGAACTTTACGGATTTTAAATCTACAAGATCTCTTACTGCTTGTCAAATCTGTCTGTGAGTGTACAATGGATAAAAGAGGGATGAGAGAGAGCGAAACACAGGGCCCCGAGATTAAGGAAGCACTGTATTAGGGAAATCAAAGTATCCCATCTAGCAACTTATCACAATCGGTATCAGAGAGCTGTAACAATCCATCAAGGTATATAAATTATAACTTTATAGGAATAGCATTAGCACCTCAGTCTATTTGTCCTGAAAAAAACACCAGGAAGTAAGTTAGAATGCAACAGAAGACATGGAATCGTTTCCCTTGCCTGCAGTCCAACTGGGAAGCCTACCTGAGAAAGTGGGTTGGGAGTGGGCAGGAGTCCACCTCCGGGCAGCAGACCTGCCACTGCATTAGCTGGTGCCAAGAGAGACAAAGCCTTAGTCTCATCAGGAATAACTCCTGCAGAGAAACAGCCTCGCATTAGAACACATTCCATTTCAAAGGCAGAAAATACACAAATACACCCAGAAAATGTCTCCCTGATACACCACCTGAGTTTGTTGAAAGTACTTATGTTGGCTAAAATACAAAGCTTGATGTCTATTAATATTTATCATTAATTTTTTTGTCAGAATGAAACTTCAATGTGTGAAAATTTGACTGTTCCTTTTTCTCTACAAATGGTTAAGTTTCTAGAGCAAAAAAATAGCACAATACACACTACTTTTTTGTTAACACTGCCAAGATTTCATCACCTGTACTCGATTTTTAAGTCATGAACCAAACGTAAGCAAGCACAGTCGGTTCTCCAGGGGTGTGCTCTCAACTTTCAAAAGCTGTTTTATGAACAACGACTCGTGTCGGCTGCTTCACTATAAAGCACACAGAAAAATCAAGATACACAAGACAAAAAAAGTTTGATTTAGGGGTTAATAATATGGTACAGTTCACTATGTTTTCTTTTACACCTACCATATAAATTTTGTAAAACTTAAAGAGAAGGTATGGAAATATTTTTTGTTGAATCAAGCGTAGGGCTTTTGCTGACTTGTCAAATGAAAACGAAAAGTCTCTGCAGATCTTCAAATACACGCTGTGTATGTGTGTCTGTGGCTGGACGGGTGCATACATACAGTATACTGTGGCACATTCCTTACCTGCGCAGTAAAATGCAATTGTTCCAGTATGTGCCATGCTTAGTGTACCAAGAATGCTGCTACATACTGCCACTGCAGAAGAAACTTCTGGCCCAAAATCTTGCAGCCAACTAAGACAAGTGTCTTATTTTACTGCCTGCTCTGCACACAGAATTTTAAGGGTCCTACTATGAAACAAGTAATTAGGTAGATATTTTTATTCTATCCAACAGCAAAAGCCCTATACAGATGGATTAATTTGTTAATGTGCCCAAGCCCCCAAAATGAGAGTTCAATAAAACAATTTTACTATATATTTGCAAATACCAGTAGTGTTTCTGTAATACATATTAAGAAACTGCATCTCATCATAAAACATACAATATGTACAGGGCACTTAAGAGAAACTGGATAAGCTGCAGAAGAAAACTGTTGGGTGGTATTTTCAGCAGGGCCTGGTATATAGTTCAGGCTGAACCAGGGAAAAGAACTGTAAAACACAACAACAAAAAAGAAAAACCACTGTTAAATAAAGGTAATGGTTCCTTCCACCTATACTGAGAAGTGCCGATAATATAAACAAATGTATAATACACAGCACTGTTATCTTGCTTGTGTCATTGAGCTGTCATCAATTTAGATACCAAAAGTTATGGAGGGAGAGGGGGGAAAAAGGTCATTTAGATAAAGGGCATTAATGCATAAATATATTAACATACCTACAGAGAGATTATGGGGTAATTTTGCATGCAAAATTATGTCTCAGAGGATATTTATAAATTATAGCTAAACATTTCAAATTAGTGCAACTACAACATTTCTGGCATCTAAATACAAATCCTCAGACTTATCTTGAGACACCTCATAGAAGATCTGCATCCATTAAAAAAAAAATCATGCATCTGATCCTCTAATTGTTTTTTAAAAAAAGTATTTAGAAATAAATAAACTACAATTTTAAAAAAAGCAATGAGGCCCCTCACCAGTTAATTTTCATGCTTCAAGAGCTTTTTTTACTGCTGCTTTGTTAGAACCATGAAATACTGCATGAATGTGTAGAAATGAAAGAAAAAGAAACAGACAAAAGAAACAAACATTAACCAAAGAACCTAAATACCCCCCCCAAGCCATCTTTAATCTTAGAGTTCCTTCCAAATCTAGGAATATCACAGTGAAAATTACAAATACTAAACCTTACCGTAGACTTTGTGTATAGTTCTATAACACAAAGCAACAGCCAACAGCAAAATGTCTGTGTATGCTAAAACTGGAGTGCGCTTGTGATATAGGGGATAATTATTGCACTAAACAGATAATAAACATTTGCTTTAGTGACAGGCAATATTAATACAGAATTATCACAACAGAAAATAAAAGATAAAAGGGCCCAGTTCAGCACAGTAGTTAAGCATATGCCTGGCTTTAAGCACATGAGCAATTTCACTGCGGTTTTAAGAATCTTGCTGTATCGTGCTTAAACAGCTTGTTGAATTGGGACCCTGGCAGTATGCATTTGCAGGGAAAACTATACTCCAGCACAGGGAGAAAAGCATATGATTACAAACCCAGGGACATAAATTTATTGGCTGTGATACGCTACATCATTATGCCAAAAACATCAACATTCTGAACTGCTAGGACACCACAAGAAACAGCCCATGACGAATTCCTTAATTTAAACAGGCCCATTAAAATATTCTACTTTATTAATTTTGTTTTCTTTACGCAATCTGAACCAAAGCTACTGGGCAGATTTCTCTATGTGCCAGATTTATCCACCATCAAGCACAATGGACAAGTCAGACTGACAAAGAGAAAAATGTTTTTATCCTTCTTGGAAAAGTTAAACACTACCATTCTTCACCATGGGCCTTGGAGAATCTTTCAGGGCTAACTCAGAAGGACTGTTGCTATATCAGGCTTTAATACAAAGAGGAGGACAAGACGCCTTTCCACTACGCTATTATACCCAAACTGGCGAAAGCAGAAGCGGTAACTCAACAGCAATTTCAGAACATGTTCTGTACTCTCAAAAAGCAGCATGTTTCAATCAAAGGTCATGCTGCAGATTCCTACATTCCAGAAATTAAGTTTTCATATCTTTTAAGTTTAAGGAATACAAAGATAAGACAGCTCCCCAGGCCTCAAAAGACAGCCTACAGCATTACAATGTGTAGATTATAGCTCTGAACCCAGGCCATGTACCAAATTTATTACTGTAGTATGACTTAATCTGCAGAGATTTTATTTATTTCAAGCGATCTGGGAAATTCCATTATTTCAGAAGTAAATCAAGAAACAGTACAATGGAAATCAGTTACTTCTAAAGCAAGTCTAGAAGAGTTTAATAAGACTTCTGTAAGAAGAGGTGTCTTCTCAGCACTTTGTTTTTAAGGTAAGTTCCAAAAACCCTGCTCATTGCCTTTCAAATTACTGTAACACCCTAAAATGTAAAAATAAAAAGAAGAAGAGAAAATGTAGTTAACAAGTGGTTACACCAGGAAAACACTTGGGGACTTGAGTGCTTGCTGGCCTTTAGTTAATGTCTAGAATCCCCTGTAGCTGCAGAGGACCCACTGTTTTTCAGTCATCTGGAAGGGCTTTGCATTTGCCTTCTCCACTACAAAAATCACACACACAAATAACAGAGAGAAGAGTTTATTATTTAGTGAAATTCTATAAAATATATCAAGGATGAACAAGAAAACTTGGAATAAAAAAAACTAGTACCAGTGCCCATTTGGCACCTCTTGGAAGATCTCACTTTCAAATTAAACCATAATTATTCAAACCCTTGGTATACTGGACCTCACAATGAGAGTGAGTGCCCTTCCAGGGAAGCTCCCAACTAAATGCAGCGGCAGCATATCTCAAAGAAATGTTAATCTACTCTCCCGTGCACTCTCAGGGAGGGAGAAACCATTCTCATGAAGAGATTTACGCATATACGAAAGTGGTAAACACTTAATTAGTATGGGAAAATTTCCTTAAAAAATTGACCTGTTTGCATAAGTCTGTTCAGGAAAATGTCTCATTAAGACTGATACAGAGCAAAATTTGCAAATAATTCTGCCTAAAACGTTAATATTCTAAACTTAAAGACACATAAAACCAGTAAAAGGTAAACTTCCCACTTTCATTCAGTGTCACTAGATAAAAAAAAATTATTTAATCCATGGGCCAATAGCAATATACCAAGGGTTTCAAAATGTTAATATCTTTTGACATTTTACTAATCCTCATTTTTGTGAACTATACTGGAATAAAATGCCATCGTATGGTGGCTTCATAGGCCATTAAACAATTCACAAACCTTCTGCATACGGTACGACTATCAACGCTCTGTCAACGAATACAGTGTTTGTCAGATGCTGGGCCACAACTGCCGAGTCAGGATCATGGAACTTTACAAAACAGACTCGCGATGAAACAGGCAAAGGAGAATCACTGAAAAAGAAAGAAATAAATTACTTAGATGGAAGCAAGTCTGACAGCACGAAACTTTTAACTTCCATCGTCTCCCCACTTTCACCAAACCAGGAAGTCACAGGGGACTATGGGGTACGTACTTCTCTGTGCAAGAACACGATTTCAGGTTTTGTATCAAACACCATTTTGCATGACCACAGATACGAAATTACACTGAATCAGGCCAATTCACTATAAAATTGCAGAAATAGTTTTATTGCCTCATTTGTCACTGGACATTAATTGTATTATGCACAATATATCTGTGACCAGTCACCTAAATGCAAATTAATTTTCATGACCTGTGAGAAGGGAAGGAGATAAAAAAAACTTCGCTCAAGCAGAGCTGTGTAAAAAATCCCAGACATGGAAAATACAAACGAAGTTTTGAGTCCAAAAAAACCAAACACAGAAATATCTACTTCCTACAACAAAAGGAAAGAATCGCAGGCCGTATAACTGTGCCCCCCTCCCCTTCTCTGAAACAAAACCGAGTCCCCAAAAACCAGAGGCAGAATCGACCCAGTAAAGGTCCAGAATGGGTTTCAAAAATCCATATATCCTGAAAATGGATTTAATCAATGTATAAACTAGAAGACAGCATGAAAAACTGTTATGCAGACACAACTGTGCAGCAGATGAGTTAAAAGCTGCCTCCAGAAGGCACAGGACAGGTATTGAAAATAGCAGCAAGTCCTAAAACCCAAGTCCCTAACCAAGGCCAGGGTACATGTGCTGTTCAGTTCTGCCCTCAGGTACCAGAGGCAGAAGTTAGCCTGAAGAGGTAGCTCTGAAAAATACTCAGTTCTTCACGACAAAGATTCACCTTTACTAACTAGATTCCCAGAAACAATTATAAGACTAGCTCTTCAAAATGCATCCCACTGCCAAAACAATTGGGTTGATCAAGTCTTTAAGCACTGAAAGTGCAGGGAGAGTTGTCAGAATTCAAGATAAACAAGAATGACTTTGACAGCAACAAGACAGACATCCAAGATCTATTTTTGTTAGTGCAAATGCCAAAAACTATCTAACCTTCACCACCGAGCACAGGCTCAGCCCAATGGGCAAGTTACGCAGTCTCAAGAATTGCCTTAAACGTCTCTCAGATCACACTTTAATATACTTTAAATTTAACCTGGTGTTAAAAACCAGACTGAAGCCAGCGTACCGCAGCTTTTAAAATATTAAAATTAGAAACATCCACTTCATCCAACATCTTGCCAATTTAATACACTGGAAAGTAACACTGTAGCAATAAATGGCACAGATATAGAAAAATTGAAACTCTCAGCTCTTTTGTATCTACAAATACATAGTAGCTTGCCAAAATGGTACCTTTTCTTAAGCCATTTGCATAAAAACATAAAAACCAAAGACGCATTAGCAGACAGTGTTTAACAAAATCACAGTAGTAAAATTTTAAAGTAAAGTAAATCAAGGAGTTACAGAATACCTAAACGGTACGCTAATCTAAGTTGTAAAATAATTAAACAATTTATTACATAAATGCAATACAATACTTTCAAGCTTTCTTAAAAAGTCTGTGATGACATGGGAAGATGAAATGGAGTAGATACTGTTTATATACGTAAGTACCACTGTGTACTAAACTGTACAGCTAGCTGAATCTACAAAAACAACTGAAAGTACTAAGGCTATGCTTATGCAGCCTGACAATTGATATAAATCAGTGTACTTGGTTTTTAAAAAATGTATTTTCAGTCACTCTAAAATCCAAGCTGTGGCTGAGTGAAATTCGTCAAGAACAGAACGTTCCCAACAGTTACCAAAAAAAGGGCATAATTATTCTAATTCACCAGAGATCGAAAAATTTAGTAATTCTCTCTCAGATATGTTGCCAACGGATGCCAAGACACACGAGTTACTATGGTTGGTGTCTGAACAATGTACCCATTCTGAAGTATAGCACATTCTGAAATAGAGCAGAAATCCAACCTTCCTACCATAACCTCTAACTACTCGCTCCAATAAAGTTCCCTCATATTGCAACCGGCATCTTAAATATTAAATCTGGGTTTTTTTAAGGGATATTTCTGCCACCTACATAAACATTATCACTGGCATTATTACTGATGTAAAATCTGGCTAGAATCAGGCTGGAGTGAATAGATTGTCCATGCAAGACATGTTCTTCAACATTACCATGTTCAGTGGGCAGAAAGAAACCGAGTTAGCCGCACACTCCCCTCCCACCCCCCCCCCAAAAAAACCAACCAAAAAAGAACCAACCCATATGCTTCACTTGGGAACAGAAGTTGCCATCCTTTTCTCAGCAGACCAGCTACCAGTGGCAATTGCAAGTAAAGCTGGTTTTCTGATAGAGTCCTTGTATAACTTTCATTGACAAGGCAAAAGATCTTGATAATTACTATGCCATCCAACCTAAGAAATTATTGTAAAGCATGCACCTAACTTTATCAAGCTTTCACTCTGTACACTGTATTTTCCATCAGACGTGCTTTTTCTTGGTAAAATTCTCTGTCCATAAAGTTTGACTAGATCATTCACATCTAAAGAGCAAGACCAGAGAACACATTGGTTTCTCTGTCAAACACCAGTGACGTAAGACCTTTTACGTCCAAGTTTCAGAGCAGAAATTTAAGTTTTGATGGAAAGTCAGTTTTCACACGATGAAGAGAATATGCTGAAATCAGCTTATATATACGTGTGTGTGTGTACACACACAGCCCTTTTTTTTTTTTTTAAGAAAATAATAAAAAAAAAAGCATTCAGAAACCCACTCCCTCCACTTTTCAGTTTTGCCTACCATGGAGGATGAAGCTATACAGAATACAACAAAGACAAGAACCATGCAGTGGAGTTGGGGAAAAGCTGGAGGAGGAGGAGGGAAGAAAGGGGAGGAAAAACAGAAGTCACAGAGCTGGTTGTGGATTAAAGATGAAGCTGAGGTATACATAAAACATGTAATAGCTGATTAAATAAACTTGGATAAGGAGATGGATGAGGGGAGAGAAAGGGAAACAGAAATGTAGAGAAGCTCAGGAAGTTATATCTGATCTGGAAGCCCAGGAGAATAAGGAACTTCTACAGGGGACAGCAAAAATCAGAGTGCCCGAGAGAAAGATCAAATAAGGAGGCAGTGCAATGGAAACGGGGCTGGTTACTCAGAAATACTATATTCAACTAAGAATCACAGTATAATGTGGGACATAAAGAGATTCAGATTATGGAGAGTATTTACAGATTATAATTTATATCCTGTACCCCTCAAAAAATGGATGAACACCATGGGAAGGGAAAAGTCAGGACCTGTTTAAAGGAGAAGGAACATAAAAGCTTTTAGAAGAGCCAGATAAAGGAACCTGCCACTCTTGGAAAATACACCCCGCTTTTGTGTGAAACTAAATTGGAGACTCTAAAGCACCCCAAGATCAGATCCCTGAGCACCCCAGTGGAGACCTGCAGTGGGTCTAGAGGTGCCAGAGCCCTCGGCATCTCTGTATGGACAGCAACACAAGGAAATGACACAAAACCTCCTTACAGTAGTAAGGTTAAACATTAACCACAGTCTGAAAAAGCATCTGGTCTAGTATCAACTGCACCACCTTTATATACGGTTTTCAAAAATGCTATTTTTCCACCAAGATGTACATTCTAGAATGAAAATACATGACAACGTTCACTTCAACAGCTATTCAGTATTTTCTACATCTTCTGTGCAAGGCTTATTTAATTACACTGTATTTCCCATTCTGTATGAATTTTTTCAGTGATTTTTCTATAGTTACAACTTTTTCATAAATACTAAGAAATCTTCACAATATCCTTACAAGGTAAAGAAGTATTATTCTTCTCTTTCATTTAGGACTTTGAAATACAGAAGAAGTTTAGGCCAAATGTTTTAAGTAATTTTTGGTGATCCAATTTGAGATACCCACCACCTGGGTTAGCTGAGTTATTCGCACCTTGTTGCGGTTTCTCCCTCATGCATAGCCTTCACCGACGCAGCTGTAAAGGCAGTCAACTCGGTATTTTTCTATACCAACAAAATGACCCAGCTGAAGTGAGGACACCACCAGCGCCAGAACAAAGGGGGCAGAAGTCAGCAGACTAATGCAGGAGCCCTTCTTGCAGAAACAAACTTAGGCCAGGACACAAACCCAGTAACTTTGCCCTAAAGACTGGTATCTACCAGTATCACACATTACAGACACTAGCGTACAACGCAAATCTCCCTGAAGCCATCTCTTCTTGCCCCACAGCCCAGCTCTACAACACGTCCACCACAGACTTCTCTCTGGCACGCAACCTCAAGACTGATCCAACGCTTGTACCGAGTAGGGTCCTGTGGATTTCACTCCGCATTTGTGCAAAGGAGCCAAATTCAGACAGAATAGACAGCCTGGGCTATGGTAAAAGGAGAGCAGCTGGGCTGGGCTTTGGATTTAAGGCTTTTTTGTGGAGCACTTCATTCAGAAGCCACAAAAGTAATCTTTTAACAGATTAGTTAATATGTATCTAAAACTACAAAGTTACAGAAACAGAGTTCACCCATAATAACCCTCCCTAAAAACTCAGAAAATATTAAAATACAGAGCAGCACATCAAATAACTGCATGTGTTTAAAGGTGATTTACTTTGCTGGCTGCCAAGTTTTAATGGTTCTGACATTTAAGGCTAGTTATCCCAGCTATTAACAACCCACTCTCACATCTGGAACTGTCCCTCAATTTCAGTTACATATACATTCAATTTCCTTCCACTTCCAACATGCAATTGCTGAAATCCAACCCAAAGTAAGAAACTGCAAGAACACCAGAAACACTGTTTCTGAATTTGTACATATAACCAGAGCACAGGATGGGTGAATTTTCCTGGTTTTGCACTAGCAGGGATTGAAGATTCAATGACAAAAAAAAAAATGCTTTGTGATAGCTTTTTTTTTTCCCCAATATGAAAAAAAATCCAAATAGTCTTGGGTATTAAAAACAATTGACCGTGTTCTCGTTTGATTTTCCTCCAATCAAACAATCCTCATTCATCATGGCAAAAAGAAACCTTTTTACTTACATAATACCTATGCAAAAGATCAACATAGAATAACATTAGGTTCTGTAAAACAAATCAAACTGACAAGGCCAAAATCAATGTTATCGCATAATTAATGTAATAAATGTGTATAATTTACATATTAGTGATTACCTGCACATTTTGCACAGACATCTTTACAAGGAATGTGCATTTATATCAAAATTCTAGTTTTATGGCCAAGCATCCATAGAGTGCCTGTAATTAGAATTGTCTGGGTTGGACGGGACCTTTCAGATCATAGAGTCCAACCATCAACTCAACACAGCCCAAACCACCACTACCCCGTGTCCTCAGCACCACGTCTGCCTGCCTTTTAAATCCCTCCAGGGATGGCGACTCCACCACTGCCCTGGGCAGCCTCTTCCAATGCTTCACAACCCTTTGTTGTAAAATTTTTTCCTAATATCCAATCTAAACCGCCCCAATAGTTCTGGAGATTAACCACACAGCAAAGGAACAAACCGCTCCTAGAGAAAAATGGGCGTTTGACAGGAGAAATCCCGCGTGTAACTGCATGCCGTAAATGACTGCCTTTTCCCCCCGTACGTGCATAACGTAATTACGTGAGTAATTACAACTGTAACAGGCACATGACCTCTTACAGCAGAGCGGAACAGAGGCCGCCGAGGCCTACGAAAGCGGCTGGCTCCGCCTCGGCCCGCGGAGATCCCCCGAGCGCACCCCCACGGCGCTGCCCGAGGAGGCCCAGCGGGAATCCCGCCGCCTGGCGAGCGGCCGGGGGCGGCCCACGGCCTAGGAGC
>VWZL01002517.1:1270985-1289970 GCA_013396915.1 Stercorarius parasiticus
GTCTCCTGCCCGGTGCCTCCCCCCGCCCGGGGTTCCTGCTGAGCACCGCAGGCTGCGCAGGGCTGGGAAATGCAGAGCGGGCATTCTGTGATCCTGTGAGTAATGAGTGTTTCCTGCGATCTGTTTGCCGCTCAGCGTGCTTTTGGCGGTTGCTGGCAGATTGCCATCAGGTTGTTATCGTTAGCTCTGGAAAAATGTCTCTAGAAAACCAGTTGACTGCGTGGGGCCTGCAGGAAAGCTGGAGACCGGGGACTTTCTACAAGGACATGTAGTGATAGGATGAGGGGGAATGGCTTCAAACTGCAAGAGCGGAGTCTGAGATGAGATGTGAGGCAGAAATTGTTTGCCGTGAGGGTGGTGAGCCCCTGGCCCAGGTTGCCCAGAGAAGCTGTGGCTGCCCCATCCCTGGAGGGGTTCAAGGCCAGGTTGGACGGGGCTTGGAGCAACCTGGGCTGGTGGGAGGTGTCCCTGCCCAGGGCAGGGGGGCGAAACTGGGTGGGCTTTAAGGTCCCTTCCAGCCCAAACCATCCTGTGATTCTATGTATATGTGTGTATGTATGTAGGAAAAGCACTACGGCAGTGTAAAGTTTGAGAGTAAGTATCATCATATAGTTAACGTGTATGTTTGCGTATGCAGTGCCTCAGCATGTGTGGCGGATAAATTTGGATACCCCAGAGGAAGCTCATCAAAATCTCTCCTTTGGTGCGGCGGATCGCTGGTGGGAGCAGACGGATCTAACCAAGCTAATACTTGCCTCAAACAAACTGCAGTGTCTTTCAGAGGATGTCAAACTTCTGCCTGCACTCACTGTTCTGGATGTAAGTACCACGATCACGTTATGGCAGGGCTATGCTCTCCTTGTAGGAGGTGGGAAAACATGGATTAGATCTTTGTTTTCCATTTCCCTGCAGTGGTGGATGTGTAGAAGTGGCATCAGTGTATTCTCAAGATAAAGAAAAGCTTGTTGCAGATTGCTGATAGTATAGTGATTTATATGCTGGTAGTGGGTACAGTTCTGTAGAAAGATCCAGGAAGTTTTATTATGGACACTGAAGGAAGAGCTATTCCTGGATGCAACCACCAATTAGGGGTGCACACTCCCCTCTTTCATATCTAATCTCTTAGCATTTATCAATTCAGTAGAATTTTGTCAGATTGGCAGTTGCAACACTGCTATTAGTAATTGCATTAAGGCATGGACATACCTGTTACTGTGTGCAAAATTATTCTGCTATTTGTGTACAAAATTATTCCATGTATTAGGTTAGCTTGAGTTGTTTCTGGGGTAGGGAAAGAAAATCTACGTGGTACAAATTAGTAACTGTATTCTAAAAACTTTATTTTCCAGGTGCATGATAATCAACTGACATCACTTCCTTCTGCTTTAGGACAATTAGAAAATCTTCAGAAACTTGATGTCAGGTATGTACGTGTTACAGAACTGGAACATGAGATACATGGCAGTGACTTCCACAGTGTGAATAAGACATTGCAGTATGGCACGTTTTCTTTCAGAAAATCAGTTTCAGATTTTTAACTAACCTATAGTAGTATATTGAGAATTGTAAGTTTTGGATCAAAGCTGATGGTCTTTGGTTTGTTAAAATTATTTTCACTGATACTCAAAATCACAGTCTTGCTGTGAAAACAGTGATATTTTGAATAATTACACAAAAGCAATATCTACATTCATGTGCCTCAGTCTGGCAATTTGATTCTAAAGGAACAAAAATACTTCTTGTCGTGAATAATATACATTGTAAATAATTGTATAGATCTTGTTCGTGCTGGAAAGTTCGTATTCTTCTGTTTACTGGAGTAATTTTCTAAGTTTGTGCACAAGGCGAAAGTGGCTATGCTGCCACTGTAGGTGTGAACTACATAAAACAAATGTAAGATCCAGCTAAGAATATTGTTTAGTTGTTCAAGAATGCTTTTAATCATCATCTGAATTTACAAAGGTAATTAATTTGTAACTCTAGTTTGGATAGCATCACATGTAGCAGAAGCGTTCTTTATGCAGTTTTATTCTTAAAACTACTTGGTAATTGGTTTTTCCCTTTGTGTTCCATGTTTTAATACTAGCCACAACAAACTGAAAAGTATCCCAGAAGAGTTGATGCAGTTGTCTCACTTGAAGAGCCTTCTTCTTCACCACAATGAGCTGAGCTGCTTGCCGGATGGATTTGGACAGCTTGTCAATTTAGAAGAGCTAGTAAATTACAACTTTTTAAAAAATATTTATTTGTGCAGAAAGGCCGATTTATCCATGTTTTGCTACTGCTAATTAAAAAAACCCCATAGCTTAGGTGGCAGAACTTTGTGAATCTTCTGATGACTTATGTAGGTTGTCAGTTACTACATGGTGGGTTTTTTTGTTTGTTTGTTGTGTTTGAAATCAAGTTTTGCTCTTGGTTTGCCAAATATTTTAAGAAAAATCAAATCCCTTGTGATCTGTCAGTCACGGGAGACCTGTTTCTTCCATTCACATTTCTACCAGGGAGATCCTGAAGACGTCAGCCATCTAATTTTAATGTTCTGCCAGTAATTAACTTTGCAGTAGCAGTACTCGTGGGATATTTTAAACATCTCTATTTCTAACCTCTCTCTCTCTTTCTTTTTTTAATCTTCAGGATCTGTCCAACAACCATCTCACAGACATTCCAACAAGTTTTGCTTTGCTCATTAACTTAGTGCGACTCAATTTGGCTTGCAATCAACTCAAGAACCTGCCTGCAGATATCAGTGCGATGAAAAGTAAATTAGTTTCCTCAGATTATTAAATGCCGTACAGCCAGTTCTGTAGTTTGTTCAGAAACGGAGTGCATATTATTGAGAATTTTAAAAATATATTCTTAAAGGGTTACTGTATTCTCAAGAATACTAGTTTAGAATTGTTTAAAAAAATCAGCTAAAGCTGCTGTATATCAAATGTGAGTCCTCTTATGGTTCATATTGCTTGATAAATGGGACTTGGAATGATGAGAAAAGTGTAAGTATTAATAGACTTAGAAGTTGTTAGCCTTAAGACTGCAATAAGCAATTTGATAATTTTTTTTTCTTTATTGCATAGTTTGAGTGGCAAATAAAGCATAAATGAGAGAGAGTTTAAATTATTGGAGAGAAAAACCCCATAAATTAGAGAATGATAAAATTGAATTCTAGTATTTGAATGTTAAATATCAAGCTGACTGGTGGTTGATATGAAACACCAAGTTTAATAGCTGTGGCAGATCTACAGGAGGAGGTGGTAGACTGCCAGCTTTTATAAATGCTCTAGAAATTCCCTGCAGATCTGTCTGAGTTGGTCTACGGTATTAGGCCCTTTTTTGTTCCCGCCAGTCCCGTACTCTAAACAAGAGCCAGTGTCTGGCAGTGTCATTGAAAGCATTCCAGAGCGTCCCCTGAAGAGCCAATGAAAAGCAGATGCCTTGTTTTCAGAAATGTTGATGCGAACTGATTTGATTTCTTCAAAAATTCTGATTGGCAAAATGTAGTTTTATTTATTTCAATACCCAGGATATTTATGCTTCTGTAGAAAATGACTTTTACTTTCTCTTTTTCTTCCGTTTGTCACTTGCACGCTTACTTCTGTAGGCTTAAGGCAGCTGGACTGTACTAAAAACTACCTGGAAACTGTACCTTCTAAACTAGCGACTATGGCATCTTTGGAACAACTTTATCTGAGAAAAAATAAATTGCGTTCCTTACCAGAATTTCCCTCATGCAAATTACTGAAGGTAAGGTTTGAAGTGGTTGGCATACTGGTATTTGCTGTAAAGTTTTAAAATAATAGCTGTAACTTTAAACACAAATCTTTGTGAATTGCTTTGATCAAAAGTTTATACGTCCTCATTTGCAATTACTGTTACCGTCCACATTGGTCAACCTTAAGGTCATTTGCAAGACAGATTTGCAGCAGTACTCTTCAGATTTGGAAAACAGAAGAAATATTTAGAAGAGGAATGACTGAAAAACTAGATCTAATGTTGCCTGCAACATTTTTTTTTTAATCTCTAAAAACGTTTTCTGGATAAATTTACTTTGTTCACTGTCATTTTTATTTGTAACTGCAGAGAAAGTATACTGTTTATTTTTCCTTTTAGCATAATCAGATCTGCAAGTATTTTGTAGCCTTAATTCCCAATATGTTTAAAATTGAAAATTGCCTGCCTCAGAACATCAGAAATTTGTTACTCAACTAATAGAAAAATGAGTGGGCTAGTTGAATGCCCACATCACCGTGCTGTTTCCAATGACCAAATCTGTCAAAGAACGCAGATACCTTTGTAGTTCTGCATAACTCTGAACTTGGCAGTCAAAATCCCATGCTATTTCAGCATTTTCTAACAAAATTCGTATTGATACATCAAGTTCAGTGTCTTAGCGTGTCCAGGAGCGCGTGTGTGCTCTCATTAGTGTGAAGAACCATTCGATTTTTCCATTGTAAGTGAAACATTTCCAACTGGGAGATGGAGAGCGGCCCTCCCAATTTCCTGTGACTTGGAACTGAAGAAACTTCTTGAGCAAAGAAGTCGTTGACAAGTTCTTGACAAATGCAGAGAAAATTTACTCCTAGCTTGGAAATGGAATTCAGAGCTGAGGGTTCTGTGATGGTTTCAGAAAAGCAAAGTTCAAACTCATGTCTCTGGATCATTGGAGGCTTTGATATTTCATACGCAGGTGAAAGGGAATCAAGATCTGTATTTTCTCCACATCACCATATGTTTTTTCCAGTGCCATGATTTAGGAGATCAGTAAGTTATAAAGTAATTTTGCCAGAGTAACATAATTGCAGGTGATCTTTGTTTCCATAGGAATTACATGCTGGTGAAAATCAGATTGAAATATTAAATGCAGAGAATCTGAAGCATCTGAATTCCCTCTCTGTATTGGAACTTAGAGACAACAAGATAAAATCAGTTCCTGATGAAATTGCTCTGCTTCAGAAGCTGGAGCGACTTGACCTCACCAACAATGATATCAGTAGGTAATATTAAAAACTGCATTATGTCTGTGATGAGGCATAGCTAATGGCATCTAATGACAACTAATTCTATACTTGATGTATTTCACTTTGTAAAATGTAATTAAAAAAGAACTCGATGATAAAATGAAGGAACCCTTTCTGTATTATGTACACGCTATGATCAAACCATGCCCTTCTTAAACGTAATATATTCTGTATCTTTTTATTTGAACCTGAGCTTCGGAATACCAGACCATCTGAGAAACCATTGCAAATTCTTTAGAATTTGTTTTGAAGCCTCTTTGAAATGCGGTGTTTCCTTTTGCAGATTGCCTTACACATTGGGGAACCTTCCTCAGTTGAAATTCCTGGCATTGGAGGGAAATCCTTTGAGAACTATTCGAAGAGACCTTCTGCAAGTAAGCACTGCAGGCAGTCCATAGTTTGGTTGTGTTACATACTTATATTATCCAAATTGTGTAGCCAAAACATGAAAAAAAGCAGATTTGAAGTAGCCTGGGCAAGTTTAATGCATCTCTTTTGTGTATGTTGTGATTTGAGCACTCTTCACTGGAGCCTGGTGCGGTGCAGAAGATCATGAGGACTGTAGTAGAATGAAGGAGGTCATTGCTTTATAGGACCTGTTTCTGATTTGCTGCAGAAGTTGTAACATCTATTGCAAATGAAGCACTTGATATCTGGGAAAGAAAGGGTAAGGCAGCTGTCTGGTGCCTAATCCTGATGCAGTCACAGTTCATTGCAGCGCCAGGCGAGTACTTTGCATCAGGCTTTACCTAAATGAGCACGGATTTCTGTTTCTCATTTCCTACTTGCCTGAATTAAGGATCTAGGATTCAATTTCCACAGCGTATTTGATGTCAGCTGCATTTTGAGCAATGACAATCTGGTGCACCACGTTTTCTTAGGGATGACGTACACCTCACATCTGCGTTCTCTCTGGAGGTAACCAGCAAAGTGAAGGTGTGAATTGTGCATGAGAAAACAAGCAGATAGGCAGCAGGGAGGCTGGAGCAGGGGCACTACTGCTCCTGTAGAATTCTCTTTTATCTTTAGCCCCGGCATGCCCCACTTCTCATTGGTGGTATACATTATTTCTTTCCGTGATTTTGCCAGTGTTATAAAATAAATAAATGTTTACAAAGCACTGGGACTCTCTAAAAATAAGCAACACTGAAGACTCTCTGTTGAAATTAAATTTCGTAATACCTGTCCGAAGAGGGAAAACATCACGTATCTGATTAAGTGAGCATCGTATGCACTAAATTAATGAGCAGGGGTTGTGTGGATGGAAGGCGTACACAATTCCAGAGTTCAAAGTTGGCTTAAAACATGCATGCGATGGAGTCTGAGTGAGGGCTGCCTGGCTGCTTTAGTTCTGGTATTCCCTAACTTCAGAGGATTTGTTGTCTTTCAAATGTGGAAGCATAGATGTATGTAATTTCTGATGTATATTTCAAATTTGTAGCACAGGTAGGAGGATTCCATTATGACATTTTATACTTAACACTGTCCTGGTCCATTACCAGCATTGTAAATTCATATACCTGAAATTTTATATGCCCATCTATATTTTTTTCCACTTGATTTGGAGGAGTTATTGATCAAGCCTGTAGGGTTCCCCAGGCACTTGCTAGCTGCAGGTGAACACTGAGGTAAGGATTGGCAAGGACTGGGGGTAGGTACCGTCTGGCGGGCACAGATTCAGATTCTTCTGTTGTCCAGCCGTGCTCCCTCTCATGTCCTCCTGTTTCTCAGGCCTCTCCTACTCCCAAACCTGTTCTTGTTTCTTGATGAATTTCCAGTCAATTTCTGTTAAATCCCAGTCTCTCCTCTTAGCGTAAGGTATCATCACCTGTCTGCCGACCTTTGTCTCATTGCCTGCTTTCCTCTGGGCGCAAGCCATGTGCCTGTTCCTCAGCTTTCTGTTTGACCTTCGTCTTTTCCTTAAAAGTTTCCAGGCTCTTCTGTACCAGTTTCCCTCGTCTCGCTCAGCTCGGCCCATGCCAGCCCTAGTCGTGCCTGCCGTCGGTCCTGATCTCCTCCTCCTGTCTTTCTCAGTCTTTTCTGTTTCTGTCATCTCACCAGATTCCTTGTGAGACATCGTTCTTTTCCCACTTCCACATTTTCTTTAGCCCCTCTGTGTTCAGATCAGCCAGTCTCTAGTTGTGTGTAATATAGATGTCAGCTGGAGTGAGAAATGTTAATTCATATTCAGCACTTTAGTTCACTAGTCCCTGGTTTTAAAGCATCAAGGAGAAGCATGTAAAATTGTAAGGAGAACCTAGCTTTATCTAAAACAAATGGGATGAGATTATGCTTAATTACTCATTGATTATGCAGGCAGTTACTGTGTTTGACCAGTACAAGTTGCTATGAGAGGATTGAAACTCCAGTCTTTGGAGAATTGAGCTGTTAAAAATCCATGTAAATTATGTAAACTGCAGTGTTTTTCCCAGAGTGTATAATTTCGGACATACAAAGTTAGCAGAACACTGAACAGTCAGCTTCCTCGACAAATTTTAAATGTCTTCTCTAAAGCGTAATTGCGCTAGACCTTTTTAAAGAGAAGATTAAGTTCATTTGAACTTTTTTCCTTGCTCTTGGAACTGGCTAACTACTTTAGATAAAAAGCGAAAAATGTGGAGTCTGAGGTAGTGATATGGGATCAGAAATTTTCAGCTGGAATAAATAAACAAGGTTGTAAATAAGCAAGTTCATAAGCTGCTGCAAAGAGGAGTTTTCTCCAGGAAGCCTTCGGCGGCTTTGGCAGTCAGCAGTGCTGTGGGTCCACCCGTGTGACTGGGATTCTCATTCTTCATTGCCAAAACAGCTGCATACACACTTATGGCTTTTTTTTTTTTTTTTAAGAAAGGCACCCAGGAACTTCTGAAATATCTGAGAAGCAAAATCCAAGGTATGTTGCTCTACTGCGTTACATTTTAAAGAGAATCTGAGAAATTAAAATACATTGGAACCTACGGAGGGTAGCTGTTTAAATCCAGGTTCCTCCAGTTCACCCGCAGTAATACAGCTCTCTTTACTCAACGGTTTGCTCTTGTATTTCAGTGCTGTTTCTTAATCTATTAGATAATACTGAATAACAAACATTCCTTATTCAAGATTATCAGTTAGACACATAATCTGAAGTATTTTTCCCCTGGTCCCTTTACACATTCTGCGTGGGGAATTCCAGTAGCTTTTTTATTTTTCCTCTGAACATCATGGGAAGTTTGCATAAGGGGTTCATCTTTTTAAGTGTGCCCTCTGTCTGCTGGCTCGATCACTGTACTGTGACTGTGGGTAGGTGAGATTTTGCAGAGGTGTTGCGGATTATTCATTCATGTAATAGCAAGGGCAGAGCAGCCCTGTGATTCCCAGAAAATACGTACAGGAAAAGGTCTGCCTTAAAGTCTTGGTGATGCCACGAAGTCTACCGCCTAGCTGACTAAGGAAATGAAAAGTTTTGGGGGAGAAAGTAACTTATTTTAAATATCATTCTAATCCTGGCCTGTTAAGAAGTCATCTTTCTACTCTCTAATAGTCTTGATCCCAACTTTCCCTACAGAAATAATTAAAAAGTCATAAAGCAGAAAATCAGATGAAATATTTCAAGGGGATTTCTTCTGTGCCCAAATGCTGTATGTTTTTTGCAGAACCCTCTCTTGGATTCAGAGCTCTGCCTCTGTGGATTAAAAAGCACTTAGATGAGTCTGTATCACGTTTTTCTATCAGATGCAGTACTTTGGAAAAATGAACTGAAAGTATTAAAAAAGCAGACAAAAAGTTACCAGCTGCTGCTGCGCCCTCAGGTCACTTCCCAGATTGATACCTGGGCTCCTAATTCACTGAGATACTTTGGCATTTGGGTTTTTTTTCTTTTTATTCTGTTGCCTAAACAAAATAGTGGAGATAACTGTATTTTTTATTATATAGGAAACAGGCTGTCGGAGTCTTTTAAGTAACTTGCATGCTGAAAACATGAAATCCTTTCAAAACAGGACTTCAGTTTACCATCTTCAGAAATGTTCATCTTCTTAAGTTTTAAAACATAAACTAGGCAAAATGAACAAGCTCACTGGTCATGTTAAATATAGTATGGAAATGATTATGCCACACTTAAATGCCAAAAAATGCTTAACCTCTTAGTTTGGAAGGGACCTTGATAATACACGCAAGCAGCCGTTACTGAGAATGGCATGTGTGAATTTTCCTTTTTGTTACGTGGTTTTTTCTCGGTCTGCCAGAGGATGGCAGTATTAATTAGGTTACTGCAGCGTGTAAAATTGCTTCAAAATGTCAGGTTCCATGCAAATCTGACATATTATAAACTTGACAAAAATTAATTGGATGCTAGAGTACATACTCAGAAGCTTATCTGCTGAGCTATAATAGATAATACAGTTCTGGATAATAAAATGAACTAATGTCTTGCATGTACAGCAGTGCTTATGATTTTACTCTGCTTGTTATGGCATCTAAGTTGGAGCAAACAGTAGCAGTCCTGTTTCTGTAGAGGTCTAACTAGAGAAAGTCCTCTTTTTTTTTTTTAGCTTGTTTTTGACCCTTTTGACCTTTCTTAATGACAGGATCACTAGCTGTGGTGAGGTGCAATTGTTAGTGGACTTTTGTTCATGAATGCTGCTGAATTTCCATAGAGTTTTGTTTGATTTCTTTTAGCGGAAGTTGGATTGATCCTGTGTTTGGACTTTTAGCTAAGCTTCACCCTACTTAGGTGTATGTGAGTGCCCAGGTGTGACGCTGCACCTTGGATGGGCAGAACAATGCTTTTAATCTGCATTTCTGACACATTCAAAGTAGCCTTGCGACATCCATAGCTTTTTCATGTGGATTGTAGATAGTAATCAAAGGGAACTCTGCAGAGGAGGCTGTGATGAAGGTCTATAAATGTTAATGTTTGAGCTGCAATTGTGGTGAGATTTGCTGCTCTGGGTATAGATGAGCCGGGTCACCACTTCTACCCGACTTCCCTGTCTGTGGTTGTTTCCACCTCCCCGCCCCTTGGAGCCTGCTGCCCAACAGAACAGCCAGCGACCGTGAGCGTAACATCTCCGGCGCTTCCTCACCTCCTTTTTCAAAATCTGAGTCAACTTTCTCCTCCCTAACACCCCTAAAAAACCCCAAACAAACCAGAAACCCAAGACTACAAAAAAACCCAATTACTAGAAAATCTTGAAATAATCCGAAGCATTTTATATGCAATTGAGCCGGAATACAGGAAGAATTGAAAAGGGTGATGGCTGGTGTCTGGGACACTAACCCTGCCCATCCGCGTCATTCAGAACAGCCCAGCCGACGGCAGCCTGGAGTTTGTGTGACTGTGTGTGTTTGTTATCTCTAGATGATGTGACTAATCCAAATGAAGAGCCTCCTGTGACAGCCATGACTCTTCCGAGTGAGTCAAGAGTTAACATGCATGCCATAACTTCACTAAAATTATTGGAATATAGGTATGTCCTTTGAAATACTACCTACTTCTAAAGCTGTAAGAACGCTTTCCTATTTTTTGCCTTTTTTTTTTTAATTTTTACTCCATGATATGTACTAAATGTCTGCAAATCCTGCTGCATTTGTGCATTTTTCACTTTAATTTGCCTGCTCAGGAATAGGCAGATTTGAATTGCAGGTTTTTTTATTATTTCTTTATACTATCAAATATTCCACAGTAACATTGCTTTTAACTCGTTGAAATGCTTAATACCTTTAGGTACTTTTAGTACCTTTTAAACTTCTTTAGCAATTATCATTAAGTCTCAAAACATCTTGTTGTAGGCGAGTGTCTCTTCAGTTATTTCTTAAACCTAACAGCAATGTGACTTGGTGGCTTTCTGATTAACAGTCCTTGAAGGACTTCAAACTGTAGATATTTTTGTATCTATTCTACTACTCATCTTTTTCGTAAAGAAGATGAAAATGTCTTGTTATTAAGTAGGAAATGATGAACCTGTTTGCTTTACTCAGCGAAATGCTTTTCGTTGTTCAGTGAGAAACAGGCAGCCGTGATTCCTGATGAAATGTTCAATGCGGTCGGAAGCAATCCCGTCGCCACCGTCAACTTCAGCAAAAACCAGCTGAATGAAGTTCCTCCAAGGTACTTTTGTAAAGGTCATTCTCTATTTGTTACTTTCCTCTTTACTTTTGTTCCTCAGCATCTTGTGTTTTTCCTCATCAAGTATATTTACACTTTATGCTGCGTATATGTGTGTATACACACACACACACACACACACACACACAAATGGAAGTATAATTGAGACGCTGGCTAGTTCAGTTGCATTTCTAGTACGAGTAGCATGCAGGTGGCTCCATTGATTACCGTGACGATGGCAGTAAAAAGGCACTTGGCTGTGCTCAGTGGTGCTTTCACTGCGTGGCGTTTTCCGTCTTGCTTTGCCAAGCGTTGTTGAACTGAATGAGGGAGGACTTCTCATGGTAATGAAGTGCTGCGCTGAACTACAGTGCAGTATTGTTTTCTCTACAAAGCCATCTTTTTCCCATATGAAGAGAATCCGTGTGGATTCACCACTTTATTGGGTGAGAGCGTTGTACTACATCTGAGGTTCTGTTTAAATTCCGTTTCTTCAGCTAGAGTAATTGCTTGTGGGTTTTTTCAAGGAGGCCTGAACAATTTCCATGGCTCCGTTCTTGATAATTTTATGTCCCATCACATAGCGTTTGATACTATTGCACTTGTTACTTCATCCACAGTCAAGGAAAAGCTTTCTCGTGACACTAGTGTCAATAAATAGTCTTTTTGCCTACGGAGGAAGGTTACTGCATCTCTGGTAGCCCAAGAAAATCATGAAAGCTGTTTTTTAAGGATACCACCAGATTTGTAGGGGTAACTTACTTCCATTCTTGGACCCAGGTGGGCCGAACATTTAACCTTTAGCACATAGAACTTGAAGAAGTGCTGTCTCCTTCTCGTAGGGAAAGATCTCTTTTCAGTACAATTTCTAGAAAATCGATCTAGCGAGGTAACGCTCGTGCCTCCTGTGCTTTTTCACGGTGTTCAGGGCTGTTGCATTCTCTGGGAAGGAAGGTGTAGGTGTGCGGCTGCTGGGTGCTGGAGAACTCAGTGGCAATCCAGATAGGAGGGACAAGTATTTTCTCATTCAATTACCTTTTGGTTTTAGGGCTAAAACAGAGGTTCTGTGATGGGGATTCAACAGCTAACTTCTTGAGCTGTTCAATGTTTTACGCCAAAGCATCTTAATATAACACCCTTTTACAAGAAGCAGCAGCTGCTGTGTTCCTGGGATTTGTAATAGCAGATCAGTGGAACAGAAATGAAAGATGGAAATAAAATAACAGTCTCTTTCTGAGGGTTTGACTGCTGAAGAACATCAATAGAGTCGTCTTGCTAAAACATTTACAGGGGAGGAGATGGTGGTGATGCTCATCTGTGCCGTAGTTTCTGAAATACCTCTTAACTGCGTTTTAAGTGAGTAGACTCGTGCAGTAAAATTTACTCTCCTAATCCGTAAGGGAAAATTTACTCTGCTAATAACTTTAGAAAAGGGATTCTGAGCTTTGTCTTGATGTGAAGCGTGAGACGCCAGGACAGGCAGCTTTCCCAGGTGACGTTTCCGTTATCTTCATCCACAAAATCGCTTCTGAAATGTCAAGCAACATAGTGTGTCCTTGATTTGTAGGATAAAGCAGGTTTTTTTCAATAACTTAGAAAATAGAATGCAAACGTGAGCTTACATACTAAAAGTGTATTCGTATTGGGTTTCAGGATTGTGGAGCTGAAGGACTCGCTTTGTGATGTCAACCTTGGCTTCAATAAAATCTCATCTATCTCCTTGGAGCTCTGCATGCTCCATAAATTGACACATTTGGATATCAGGTTCGTGACGCGTCTTGGACTTCCTTTCTCGGTAACTTATTTTCATGCCTTTTTTAAAGCAGCCATCTGTTACAGTGGAATAGCGGTGCTGAAATAATTCATTTCCCAAAATGCCTCCCTGACAGTTGAATGACCGGCAGATCTGAAATAGCAAGTGGCCTAGATTTAGGCATTGGTTAAAGAAAAACACAAAAAACAAGTGGACAAGCTCCGAGACTTGCTGTGATGAAAGGTCCTGCTTCAGTCATAAAAGGGTCTCAGGGATGTTAAGCTGCTATTTAAAAACAGTCTCTCTTCCTCCCCCCAAAACCTCCTGGAGGATAGCTGGGGAGTGGTACAGTGAAGGTACAGATCTGGTTGTGCTGCCTGAAACTGAAGCTCTCCATAGGTATTGTATTTGCAATAGTTAGTTACTGTCATTTTGCCTCCCCTGAATCCTGAGAAGTGCTCATTGTGTTTGTTCAGATGTCAGGAACAGTTCGCTGGCATTTGTTATCTTTGGTCTTTCACAAAATGGAACGTAGCAACGCACTGCTGCAGAGACAGGTTCCCACTTTGCCTTGGTTTTAAGTAATCTGCCGGTGACACGAGATAGTAAATTAATTGGCCTGTGACACAAGAGAGTCCAGCGAAGGGCCACCAGGATGCCTGGAGCATCTCCTGTGAGGAGAGGCCCGGCGAGCGGGGGCTGCTCCTGGAGCAGGGCAGGCTGGGGGGGGTCTCACCCCTGGTACAAACCCCGCAGGGAGGGGGCCGAGAGGACGGAGATGGGCTTGTCCCAGGTGCCCAGGGACAGGACCAGAGGCCACAGGCATGAACTGACACACAGGAGGGTCCCTGGACATCGGGGAACACTTTTCCCTGTGGGGGTGACCGAGCCCTGGCACAGGTTGCCCAGGGAGGTGGTGGAGTCTCCATCCTTGGAGATATCCAGAACCCAACCGGACGCGGTCCTGGGCCACCTGCTCCAGGGACTGGGCCAGAGGAGCTCCAGAGGTCCTGCCAGCCCCAGGCAGTCCGTGGTGCAGTGGCATACGTGCTGCTGATGGAGGAGTTAGGCTGAAGACTGCAGAAATGGATGATAATATGAGATTGATGAGGGAACGAGGTCAGATATCTCAGTGATTAAGCATTCAGGTCTAAGTCTGGGCATCTCTTAGCGAGCGGTCTTTATTTTCCTGTGACGGCTCTTTGTGTCACTCTCAGGAAATACCTTGTTTGTCCTTTCAACCCCCGTCTTCCTTGTATTTGAGAAGGTTCTGAATGGCCTCCTGTTGTGGGCAACACTAGGGTGGCAGTACCCAAAACCGAGTTTGTTACAGCAAGTGGATCCCAGACTAAATGAATTTTGAGGAGGTTTAGAGTTATCCCGCGGATTCGCTTTGCACCGAGCTCTGGGCAGTCTCGGAACCCCACGGAGCTGAACTGCCAGGCCTGTCTGGGGGTTGTCAGATGCTCCGAAATACTCGTGAATCTTTAGAGGACAGACAGACAGATTTAAAATCTCCTGCTGGCAGAAATGAGAATGCAAACCTGGTGTGCAGGAGCAAGCATCTGTGCTTGCGCGTGGTCTTGACACATTTATGAAGCAATAAATTGGTTTAAGACAGCAGGTTGGCACTGATAAACAGCCGTATTCCGTCTCTGTGGATTCTTAACTAAAGCTTCCTACAAGTTAGTGATTATTGTTTGTCTTCATTTGATACACAGAAATAATTTTTTGACATCTCTACCTGAGGAAATGGAGGCACTGACGAGACTGCAAGTAATAAATCTTTCTTTTAATAGGTGAGCAACTATTCAGATATTTTTTTTAATGCAATAATAAAAAGAACTAGGCCGAATTCGGTATGGTTGTCCTGTGATGTAAGAATGAGGAGGCACTCGATCGACTTGCTGTGAGCTTAAAACAGATGAAGCGAATGGACTTTACACAATGGGTGGTGTATTTCTGGAACTTTCTGCCACAAAAGTCTTGGGGAGAGACAGTAGCAACTGGTTAAAAACGGGATTAAACAGCCCTGTGAAGAATATGTCAAAGAATGGATACCAACAGGGGCGCCCTGTGGCATCCCCAATGCAGCAGCTGGGAGCGATGGGGGAACGGGATTTTAAATGTCCAGTTGTAAAGGCTGCTAATGTTTTGAATGCCCTATTTCTGACTCTCGTCGGTTTGCCTCCTTTTTCCTCTTGAAGATTTAAAGTATTTCCCAGCGTCCTTTATCGCATCCTCGCTCTGGAGACCGTCCTGCTCAGTAACAACCAGGTTGGGTCCATCGATCCTCTGCAGCTGAAGAAGATGGACAGGCTTGGGACGCTGGACCTGCAGAACAATGACCTCCTCCAGGTGCCACCCGAACTTGGGAACTGTGAAACTCTGAGGTGGGTGCTTTAAGTGGGGGCCTGTTTTATAAAATTATATCCCAACTCATTCCTTCAGGGCACGGGTTGTCAGAGGAAAAAGTACTAAGCGGCAGTGTGGTTGTTGGTGGGACTCAGTGCACAAAAAGGGTCTCTCTCACCATTTGTAAAACAATGCAGTTTCTGCTGTATTTCCTCAAGATTAGAGAGAAATGGGGGACTTTTTTAAAAAAATGGAAAGGTGATGTTGGTTTGTGTGAATCTGGTGTTGGAGCCTACGCCAGTGCCCGTGTGGGTGTGCCCAGCCGCGCTGCTGGTGCGCGTACAGAGGAGCCCGGAAGGCGAAGCGTGGCACCGACTGCCAGTTCCTGCACGTTGCTCCTCACCCGGGCGCGTGAGTCGCCTGCTGCGAGAGAGACGGGGAACCTCCCCTAAATAGCGTACGCAGAGACAGGCGTGTGCGTATCCCCGCAGATCGCACCTCAAAGACGACAGTTAGGCCAAAGGAGTCTTGTCAAAGACAACACGTTACCGGTCCCTGTGGTGCTCCCCTTTAAAGTGCACTTTCCAGGGCGACTTCAAAAATACAAAATAAACCACTACCCCCCCCAGGCAAAAACCCCCACCGAGATGTATGCGGACCAAACAGCGGGCTGGCAGCTAAGCTAGAGAGTGGAGGGTTACGATTTAAGGGAGTTTTCCCCTTTTATTGTGCCATTTCTATAGTTCAGAAGTTCTTTTTCTCCCTTCCTTCTGGCAGAGAGAGGCTTGCTGAACAAGTATGGTGTGTCTGCAATAATAAACCAGCACTGATGTATTAGCATGAACTAAAATTCAGGTGGCTCTACAGAAGATAGGTTGGTGTGAACCAGGGAAGCAGAAATTAAGAGTCTTTTAGTAGAACAGAAGGGGAATTAACTTATGAATGTCAAAAGATTCAAAAACCTATATGCAGCGTATGGCTGTGTTGGTAGAAGGAAAAGCCTCTATGCGAGTGACTCAAACTCTGTTTTTCTAGGACGCTGCTGTTAGAAGGGAATCCATTCCGCACTCCGCGGGCAGCCGTCCTGGCCAAGGGAACGGCCGCGGTGCTGGAGTACCTGAGGAGCCGAATTCCTGCGTGATTTCAGCAGCCGGTGTCCTCGGCAGACACGGAGTCAGAGTCCAAGCAAAGTCTGACCCCGTCGACCAAATGCCGTGGGGTTTTACTGCCTTCCTCCTCCTCCGTCAGCCGGCTGCTCAGCGGCCGGTGCCATGAAGCGTTTGTGACGCTGTTTGTAGTTTGCATGTTAAGAAAGAACTCGCCTGTGAAACGTTTTGCCCTCGAGGCTGCATGTGTTAGAGTGCATTTTACAGTACCACAATATATGTTTACACTTTTTGTAATAAAGAATGCCGTTGCCAGCTGCCTTCAGGAACAGTGACAGCGGGTTTTCTACAGCTCCTTTGATTTTTGTCTGCCTGGTTTCTAATCTCCCGTCAGGTATTCAGTCTCGTCACTGCTGCCTCGTAAACTGGCTGCTGCTCCCCGTGTGACAAACGCTGGAGCCCTTGACCTGCGTGCTGGGGAGACGGATTCGGTGCGAGATGGGGTGCGACCGCGCGCGTCTCACGGAGCAGTGACCGAAACGTGGCTGGTGTTGGTAACTGCACTGAAACAATAAATGTTTGCTGTCGGATGGATGTTTTGGGGTTTTTAAGCGTACGCTATAATTAGGTTTTCTAGCCAGTAAGCTTAGATACCTTTTCATTTTTTATTTCAACTCACTTCTATGTCCTGAAAGTGATACTTTTATTAATACTAGTAATGCACGACGGCTATTGGTAATACAAAAGGCCGTGCTGCTTGCTGCTGCCCGGTGACCGCAGGGCCCTTGTCCCGCTGCGGGGCTGCTCCGGGACTGGGAAGGGGATGGGAGCAGGGACCTGCTGGATCCCGCGGGCGGGTGCTGTGGGATGGCTGCTTTGCTTTTCAGACTGCCCCCAGCACGCTGTCACCGCAGGGCACACGGCGCGTCGCCCAGGGCAGCGCTGACACCAAATGGGCGTCCTTCCCAGGGGATGTGTGATAAGGAAAAAATAGGTGTAATGAAAGCATTTTCCATTCTCCTTTCTGTACACGGCAAAATTTAACATGGTTCAAAGTTAAACTCTCCAGGTTTTTGAACATGGAATTAACATAAAACACACTCGCTCATCCTCAGGGTCTCCGCATTTAGTGAGCGCCTTTCGCAGGAGCTGGGGCGGCTGGTGCCCCCGGGGAGGGACCAGCGGCTGGAGCTCAGGGACCTGGGGGCTGGCAGGAGCCTGCTCCAGCCGGAGCGGGCTGGGGGGCGGAGGGGAAGGGGAGAGGGAAGAGGCAAGGCCTTTCCTGTTGAAAGGTGTCTGTGCGATAGTGTCTTTGCGCAGAAACCCTGCTGGCTCGTTGGAGCTGGAACATGGCAAGGGCTGTTCTGGAGCCACTTGGATGAAGGAACTGCTGCTGCTCTTGCCCCCCTGACCCTCCCTCTTGTTTCCCCGTCTTCCGTACATTATTTGTACCCAAAAAGCAGCAAATGCCAAGCTTTTCTTCCCAAGCTTGCAGCTGCTGCATTTCGCATCTGTCGTCTCACCGGGAGCTGGGGCTGAACGAGGGCGGTTGCTCAATTTTTAGGTGTCTCTGCCGTGTCGGGTAACGAAAAGGCGCTGTTTTCCCTGGAAGAGGCTGGGGTTGCCGGTGGGCGCAGCTGCTGCTGCCACGAGCGAAGCCCTGCTGGGGGGGGTCAGTGGTGGCCACCCCCGGTTCCGAGGGCCGGGCCAGTGACAGCCGTCTCCTTCCCCTCGCTCGCACACCAGCGCTTGGGGAAACCTCGCCTGCTTTCCAAGAGTAACAGATGACAAAACTTAAGTACAATAAGGTGACGTTTTTATTATTTATACAATAAAGAGACTTTTTAATGTTATTCAAAACACTTTTTGAAATACTGAAAAAGTTGGGTACACCAAAGCCGAAAAATGGCTCTGCTATACACTGCACAGCATTGGTTTAGTCCCTGTATTTCTTTTATGTACAGAAGCATCTGCAAAATGCATTCGAAACACAATATGCACCTTACGGCTAAGTGTCATACATGAAATAAAACTGGAAGGATACAACCTGCGTGTGCAAATTAACCAACAAGAGAATTGATTGCACTGAATCAATAGATTTAAAATATAATTTTGAAGTACCTTTTTGCACATAAAATGAAGCAGCTTTCAAGTTCAGTAAGTCTTTATACTGCAAAAAACATTAAGTACATTCACAATCTATGTTAATAAAGTAGTAAATATTTCTTCATTCAGCTGTTATTTACATTAATACTGTAATTAAACTGAAAAGTACAGTTAGTCATTTGTAATATAGCAATCTTTTAACACATACAAAAATGACCATTTTCTGTATATAATTTAAGCTCAAAATCACAATTATCTCAAAATATTAATTACAATACAGCCATCTCCATCATAATTAAACATGTCTTTTATAAAATGGTAAAACTTTTAATAAAGTAAGCTGTTGGTTCTGAACTGGCTACAGTACTGACAAGTAGAAAACGCGGGCGCGGGGGGCGCCGGGGACCCCGGGGGGGCGCCATGGGCCATGTTGGGGAGCCCGGGGGTGCCACGGGGGGTACTGGGGTGCCATGGGGGGCACTGGGGAGCCTGGGGGTGCCATGGGCCCCGGCCTGGAGGCGGCGAAGGCCCCGGCTGCAAGAGATGCTGCCTCTTGTGCCGCGGGGCC
>VWZL01002517.1:1291136-1389853 GCA_013396915.1 Stercorarius parasiticus
CCCTCCTCCGGCCAGCGCTCGGTGCCCTGGGCACCAGCACCCTGATGGCTGAGCGTCCCCATCCCCACACCCACCCTGTCCCCTCCTGGGGACCAGCTCCTGCCCACGCAGGCTGACACGTGGGGGGGTTCATTTCATACTGTCTTTGCATTTACCGTTGCATATATCTCTATCAGATATATACATATATACACACATACCCATAAACGAGCATTTGCTGATTGCACAAGGTAACTAAGCGCTATATTTCACGCCAGAGAGGTTTAACCAAGGAACGGCTTTACATTCGAAGTGCTGAGGAGCAACAGCAAACCGATCTCCCGGCCTTTTCGCACTGGAATTTTTAGTTGGGTTTTTGGCTCATGGAGATTCGTGGTGTTCTGTGCCGTCAGTGATTTCCCTTCCCAGGTGTTCCTAGACGAGCTAAAAGGGTGGCTATTGCAGCGACGTTTCCAAGGGTTTTTCATTCCCGTTTGGAAAAGGCCGCCCTGTCACAGCCTCTCAGGCCGCACATTGCCCACGGACCCCTGGAAATGGCTGCACTGGCCGTCCCGTCACAGCCTCTCAGGCCGCACATTGCCCACGGACCCCTGGAAATGGCTGCACTGGCCGTCCCGTCACAGCCTCTCAGGCCGCACATTGCCCACGGACCCCTGGAAATGGCTGCACTGGCTGTCCCGCAGGCGGCTGCACTCCAGGACCGACCCCTGGGCTGGGCTCCCCCTGTCCCTGCCCCGGCTCCGTCCTGGCCAGGCACGGCCCCCCCGCAGCAGCCACCCCCGGGCCGTCAAACACACGTGCAGACACGGACAGGTTCCAAAACAGCTTGGAAAACACCAAAACCGGATTCGAAGATGTTCAATGACCAACTGGCTTCTAAGTATGACAGTTTATCAACACCCAGGTAACAACTGCAAGCTGTGCACTGGAAAACGGGTAAATTATTAAGACCAGAGAGTCCTGCAGTCTGGTCTTCATTTTTTTTCTCAAAATAAGAAAAGTATTTTGGAAGCAGCTTTTTTCCTTTTTTTTCCCTTTTTTCCCCCTAAGAGCTGCCTTGTAACTCGACCGCAGAAAAGCAAACCCGTTCCTACCAGTCTGGCCAGTGGGCACTGGGCACCCTGGGCTATGGGGCAGGGGGCAGCACAGAACCCGGGGCTCTGGCACCGACACCGAGCTCCTCCAAACCTGTTGTAAAACGAGGAGAAGGGAATCACATCACAGGCTTCTTTTTTTAATCTAGCCCTTCCCTGAGGATCCTTAGTTAAGTGTGTGTTTATTGCGTGGAAAACGTAAAAAACCGACCGTCACCTGCCTCAGCACTTGCCTCATCACCCTATTTAGTAAAAAAATTAAACTAAATAATATCATAATTACGCACAAAGCATTGCCGTAACCTGGTACCCGACCTGCAAACCTGGTTCTACGCGACTGTGTCTGGGAGGTCCCAGGAAAGGCAAAAGGGGCGAGTCATTTTGAAGGACTAATGTAAGAATCCGAAGGAGTCCCATCAAAGTAATTTTAATTGCTCGTAATACTAGTGCCAGCTAAACATCATTTCAGCCAATTTGAATAAAAAATAACGCCGAAAAGGAAGTAGCTGGTGTTTTTTGGGCAGTGGGGGTTTGTGTTAAAACGTCACCGGTCTGTGTCTCAGCTTCTCCCCCAAGCTCCCTGCTATGTCTGTAGGGCTGGTGGGACTTCTGCTAAGTTAAAGACTTAAATGCCGCACTCCGCTGCGCTACCTTCCCTTTATTGTGATGTGCTTTCCATGGCATTAATGAAAGCGCTCGGCAATCCTGACAGCCGGCCCCGCGCACAGCCCCGGCTGATCGCGCTGCTGCGCCTGACACCTAATAAACTCGGCCTGGGGAAAAGCAGCCCAGCGCACGCTGCGGGGTCACCGAGCGCTAAAGCCCTCCTGCTGATTTTCAGTTCACCGCGTTTCACCGGTAAGGTGTTACCTCGGTTCCGGGCGCTACGGCAGAGCCCTCGCCCCTTCCTATCGCTGCAAGCCCCGGCCGCGGTTCTGGGGCTACCTGGGTAATGTTTAACGCTGCCCCACGGCTCGGCATCGGCTTGTTCAGCTTGTGGGGGGTGGATGGGCGCTGCAGTGACCTCAGCCAGCGTCACAGCAGCATTCAAATCCGCCGTCGCCATTTACGGCGTTTCCCTGGCCGCAGCGGAGTCCCGGGCAGGATTTCTGACCGCAGGGTGTGCTACCACGCTCAGAGGAGGGACCTTCTGCGTGAAAAGACAAAGGCAGCTCCACAGAGGAATTTAGGTGCACAAATGCCTCTTAAGGGACCTAATTCCCATCCAACATAATTAACTAAAAGCTACATAGGTGCCTACAATTTTCGGAATGTGATGCTGAATAAACCCTTATATTTGTTTTTTTTTAAAGGGCAATGAGGGCTTAAGGATGGAACTTCTGTCCTCTGAAATGCCGTGAACGTTAGAAACGTTTTTAGACGGACTTTGCCAGAGGCTGCGTGATTTGTTCTGAAATTACATCCACGTGATGGAAAACCAAAAACTGAAAAAGTTTGAGCAAATAACGATTCAAACCCAAATCACGTGAATTCAGCCAGCCTTTCCAGCTGGTGGTATCAAGAAGATTTGAATTTACTGAAAAGAATAATTACAGAATCACACAGAGAATGGTTTGGGTTGAAAGGGACCTTAAAGCCCCCCCAGTGCCACCCCCTGCCCTGGGCAGGGACACCTCCCACCAGCCCAGGTTGCTCCAAGCCCCGTCCAACCTGGCCTTGAACCCCTCCAGGGATGGGGCAGCCACAGCTTCTCTGGGCAACCTGGGCCAGGGGCTCACCCCCCTCACAGCACAGAATTTTTTCGTGATATCCAACCTAAATCTCCCCTCTCTCAACTTGAGGCCGTTACCCCGCGTCCTATCATAACATTCCCTGCTAAAGAGTCCCTCCCCATCCTTCCTGTAGGCCCCCTTTAGGGGGGGCCTCGGTCAGCGTGCGCTTGATGGGAAGAGAAGAAAGGGTTAAGACTTTCTAGAGGTTCTTGCAAGCAGAACAGTAAAATATTCCTGGGGCGCCCTGTGCCATTGCTACACTCCTCTGGCCTGGGTTTTTCCGTGTGTTTTGCAGCTGGAAAAGGAGGGAGTGAGCCCGGCCCCCCCCGGAGCAGGTCCCGGCTCTCCCCGCAGCCCATTGCCAGTGCTGTCACTCGGCACAATGCAAACGGGATCCCCTGAAAAAAATCTCGTGGGAGGTTTTCTTACGTTTTTCCATCTTACTGTGGGTTACAAACCCGCCGGGCACCCGAACCCCCGGCAGTTTTGCAAAGTTCCGTGCTGGCGGTATTCTCTGCTGGGAACAGCAGCAGGGCTTCGACCTGGAGGGTTTCCAATCCGTGCACTTCGCTGGGAAAGCCAAGCTTTTCCCAGGCCGGCTCGGTCACTCGCGGCGCCCCGCGATGCAGCACAGCTCAGGTTAAATCTGCTCCCACTTGGTTTAGAGAGCCCGTTCCTCAAACAAAGGGTCCTGGAAAGATTAAAGCCTCCCTGACGGTGAATATAGCGAGCAGGCGCTAACACCGCCTGGACCAGAGTAAAAATACCGACCGATGTGAGCCTGGGGGAATGGGGAATGTAAGTAAAGGGCCTATAATCTCAAATTAAAAAGTTAAATAATAAAATTAGCAGCAACCACAGAAGTTTTACTGCCACCCATCACAACCTTCTCCCATTTATAGCTGTCTAAACTCACTGCTCGTCCATTTAGTGTGTTCACATGGAATCAGCTACAAGTGCCAAAGAAAAGGAAGTTAACCAATTGTCATGTAGGTGATTTATATCTAGGTCCCAGAGTTGACAGTAGAATTTATTAAGTATCTCACCCTGTATAGTGACACTTTTACTAATTAATATGGAGCCAGCTATACACACTGCATATGTACAGGTATTTTCATAAGGCATATAATATCTTTGCATTGAAAATAAATGAACATTATTAAATTTAATTTAATATATACTTTCTTTGAGGTGTTTATGAAAATATTTTTTCTCTATATTTTTGTATGTGACATGATAGAAATATCTCATGGGAAGTACAGGTTAATATATTTCATCTTTATAAAGGCATATACAACTTTGAGGCAGTGTTTCTGATGGACAGCAGAATTCCTAAAGGATTTGTATGTGCTTCTGTGTTTTGAAATCATATGAAATTGACTTTAAGAAGTAACTTGATTAAAAAAACGCACCAATGCACAGCCAGAGGCTGACAATTAAAACTAATACGTAGCCACATGAACAATATATTTATATCGTTAATATATTTTTTCCAAGATGATTGGTACTAACATATAGTATTATACATTTGGCACTACCGTTTGCCATTGGTCCAGCAATTGGCAAAAAAATTTGTTTCCTATGTATAAATCTGTTTGAACATTAGATCTGGCTAGACATATTTACTATTTATAAAAAAATATTTAGACAGTAAGCTCACGTTGAATAACTAGGTCTACTGTATTCTGGAAACTCTTCAGTAGTAATACAGCTTTCTCGTGTTCCATATGTACAAAACTGTGTCCGTTTGCCTGTAAGACAAAAACGAGACGAGAAATCAAATGAGATTCTATTGAGCGTCTTCATTTTGGGGGAGCAAAGGGACAGATGAAACTGAAAAGCAAGGCTAAAATAAATAACAGTCATACAATGATTTCCCACAAACAGGGCTTTGACTGCGAGAACAGGCTTCCCTCTTCTCTCCCGGACAGATGCTGCACCCCCTGCTTGACCTCCGGGGGTCCTTCCCAACTGAAATTATTCCGGGACTCTGGGATATTCTGCACGTTCCCTGAAGCAGCAGTAACTCTGGGATGTCAGAGTTTGGGAGGCTGAGAAGCCCAAAGGAAGGGAACGCTGCCGAGCATGTTGCTGACTACAAGGGAGGCTCTGGCTCAGCTCAGACGCAGACGTACTGCATGCACAAAATGGGGAAAATTTACTAAATAAACCATTCTGCTTTAGTGCTAATTAAATCTATCTATACCCTGTCTGTTACAACGCTATTTAAAATGGTCAAATTTTAAACATAGTTACTACCAGTTTTCTGAGTGTGATCAACAAGCCCAAGCAGCAGACCAGCCTCTCCCCAGAATAAAGCCAGCCCGTGGAGGTGACCCGGTACCCGGCAAAGACACCGCTCGCTGCAGACGCCTGCCTTTTAGCCACCCACGAAAGCCCCACGGCTCCTGCCCAAGTGTCACCTCCGTCCCCAGACTCCCATGGCCCTGCGGCAGGGGAAATGCCCGGCTGGTTCCGAGCTCCCCCAAAGACAGCAGAGAAAAGGGAAGCGAGAGGCAGGCTATGGGGCTGCAGAGCAGAACCTGCTCTGGCTGCTTTACAGCAATTCTATAAACACACTGGAATTTAACAAAATATACATACGTGTGTGTGTGTGTGAGTATATATAGATATTTATTTTTATTTTTTAGTTCTTTAACATTTTAGCTAACATTTAAAAACAGGTTAGTGAAGCCTTCAAGCTTTGGGGAATAACCGACAGCTGCTGTGAAATTACAGCCCCAGAGAAGAACTACCAGGTGGCTGCTTCGCACCCCCAGACCACCAGACATGGAGATCATCTTGTCCACACAAAGCCAGCTATGCCATGATCCCGCCCCGGACCAGGCACTTGCAGAGGGACCCCCCCATGCCCTCTCGCTGGATTAAAGGACACCCAGCCCAGATTGATAATTCCAAGAAGTGCTGCGCACACACGCGACGGGAAGGGGAGCCCCCAGCGCGGAGGTGCTCGCTTGGCACTTCAAAGGCACCGGCCGCTGTGAGCTCTGGAGCTGGCAACCACACAGGCATGGCAACGGGCCGACACAGAGCACAGAGAAAAGGCAGCCTCCAGGCAATAGGGAAAACTAGCTCACTTTTATTCACGTAGTACTCCTTAGCTTAACACTATTAAATATATTTGCTCTGAGAAACAGGGATACAAATTTCAGGCAGGAAAGGTTTAAAAGACCTTCACTTACATGTCAAAATTAGGGGCCATTTGGCATTTGGTGGAAGGTCAGCTCAGACTCTGAGGTAATTCAGAGGGAATCATAGAACAGCTTAGGTTGGAAGGGACCTTAAAACCCCCCCTGCCCTGGGCAGGGACACCTCCCACCAGCCCAGGTTGCTCCAAGCCCCGTCCAACCCGGCCTTGAACCCCTCCAGGGATGGGGCAGCCACAGCTTCTCTGGGCAACCTGGGCCAGGGGCTCACCCCCCTCACAGCAAACAATTTCTGCCTCACATCTCATCTCAATCTCACCTCTTGCAGTGGAAAACCCTTCCCCCTCGTCCCATGGCTCCCCTCCCTGCTCCAGAGTCCCTCCCCAGCTTTCCTGGAGCCCCTTGAGGGCCTGGAAGGGGCTGGAAGGTCTCCACGGAGCCTTCTCTTCTCCAGGCTGAACCCCCCCAACTCTCTCAGCCTGTCCTCCCAGCAGAGGGGCTCCAGCCCTCCCAGCATCTCCGGGGCCTCCTCTGGCCCCGCTCCAACAGCTCCGTGTCCTTCTGCTGTTGGTGCCCCAGCGCTGGAGGCAGCACTGCAGGGGGGTCTCCCCCAAGCGGAGCAGAGGGGCAGAATCCCCCCCTCGCCCTGCTGCCCACGCTGCTGGGGATGCAGCCCAGGCTGCGGGGGGGTTCTGGGCTGCCGGTGCACATTGTCAGGGCATGAAAGAAGTTGAAGAAGTTTCAGGGGGTTCACCACAGAGCTCACTGGTATCCCCATTGCTCCAGGCCAGCACTGCCCGGCGCCTCCCCACTGCCGGGCTGCGAGGGGGGGCTGCAGGAAAGCGCTGCGCAGGTTTGGCCCTACCCAGCAGAGAAACCTCTTTTCTACATGAAAGGTTTCTCAGTGAAGGGGGCTGCAGGAGGTGCCCAGCCAACACTCTGTTAGAAGTCGATATTTAAGTACCATAATAACAAACCTAGCAGTTAACTTGCACTGAAAACATTGTCATCGTACTTGTGAGATGCGAAGACCGCGTTGAGTTACAAAGCAGTCAAATCCATTCCTACCTGGAGGATCTTATCGCCAGGCTGGAGCAGGCTGGAGGCTGGTCCGTCAGGCTGAACCCTAGTAACAAAGATACCCTATAGGTCAGAAGTAACAGAGGTTAGGATGCTATCACCAAGAACTACTTCCCAAAATACAGGTGTCTCCCTAACTCCTGTCTGGGGGCTTTACATACTCTGGCCGTGGTCTAAACACTACACTCTTTTTAAAATCTCTTCCTCATCAAACAGCAGTAGGGGCTTGTAGCAGCTCTCCATGACCTTCAGTTACCGCCTGATACAAATATAATTGTGGGTTATTTGAAATTAAGATTCCATGTCACAAAATAATGTCCAATTTGGATAGGGCAAGAGTAACAGGGTTATCAGGAGGATAATTAAAATGGAGCAAGCATTAATTTATTAGAATAATGTGCACCATGATCTATACAGTAATCTTTGTTTACTTCCTTTAGGGAAAAAAAAAGTTTACAACAATTTCTAAAAAGCAGTCTTGATATTCAGTACAACGGTGTGTAGGGCTGTCACTTAACCCAGTGTCTGAGGAGTGAGTGACTTTGAAAGGGGAAAAATTATTAAGTAATAAAGGATATTTTTAGATTTGCGTTCAGAATTTCAGTAAAAGATGTTAATAAAACCCCAAATCAAAGACTGCGTTCCTAGATGAGGAGCACATTTGCAGTATTTCCCACACAGCTCAGGCATCCCGCACCCTTAGCCTCGCCGTCTCTGGGGCGCTCACCCCGCTCCCGAGGGTGAGCACCTTCCAGCAGCCTCTGGAACTGCGCACGGGCTAAACTGGTAAAATTCAGTCTATCCATGCTGTTATCGCACGTGTTACTGGTGCAGACACACTCCTAGTGGGATATAGACTCTAATAATTCCAGGCAAGTGACAGACAGGGGAAGTATAGCTTCTTTCTAACATCATACATCAAACTGTGGAAAAGACGGCCATGATGCTATAAAGTGCAATTCCAGTGGGCAGTCTCAAAGGAGGGCACCAAAAATGAGTACGTTTTAAGGGACTGCAATTAAAATGCCTGATGGTTATGGATGTTAAAAGGACCTATTCTTGAAGTTCAAAACAGGGATTATCAATGAGAAAATTGAAAGGAATTAAGATTGCGTTAGGCTGGTATTTTCAAGCGTATTTTACATTTCCAATTAGCTTTCCATTGTAATTCAGAGTGGTGGGGAAATCACTTTTTAATTTGCACCCAGATCTCAAATTTTGAGAAGAGATTAAAACACAGTTTTAATTTCATCATTTTCCAAACATTCTCAATATTTATGGAAGTTATGATTGCCTCTTAGAACTGAAGCCAGTATTATCAGAGACTATAAACGTTGAGAGTACGTTTAGCAGAGAGGTACCCGTAGTACTTGTTTTTCAGCAAGCTCCAGTCAGTTTTACTGCACAGAGCAGAGTTGTTCACAGGTTTGAGAGGCCATTGCCTAATCCTGAAGCCCTGCGTAGCTGATAACCACCAGATGTTGTATTTTTACTAGGCTTCCTTTTACTGTAAAGAGACTTACCGACGTCTTAAATGTGCAATTCCCAGAGCGAATGCTGAGTCTCCCTGACCATCGGGTACCATAACAATGATATGTTTAATTAGCAGCCCAGCACAGCAGACTGCTTGCCACGGGGTTTGTAAGGCCCCGCTGGTCCCCAGACCGGTTTGCAGACCAGGCTGATTTTATTTGATACGGCTGCTACAAACCCTGGCATTTCAGCTACCAGTGATGCTGTTACCGGTTTAGCATTCCCTCTAATGCCTTTAGTGAACGTTTAATCAGGGCCTATATTCACTCTTAAAAGAAGAAAGTCAGAGAGATGACTCTTCAGAAAACAGCCTGAAAAATTATCTTAACATGGAATATAAGGCAGACACCCACGTGACTTGTTTTGATTCTCTAGTCTTCGTTAACCAAAAAATCCCCAAACACCACTCTGCTAACAAAAAAAAAAAGCCAAGTATGGGAAATTTTTTTTCAATTATCACAACAGCAGTGCATAAAAATTTCATTCATGTTATCTGTGTCTCCACTATATGGCACTCTAAAATAAGGATCCTTTAGAGAGAAATTTATAGCTTACCTTATCAGAAGGTTTGAATGGATTTCCTTGTCCACTTATTCCACCACTGATACTAAAACCAAGGCCAGGATTCTTCTCTATTCTCACACAAAACTAGGTTGAAAAGATACGGCAAGATAAGTCAATGCCAGCATTAAAGCCTACCACCATTAATGAAACAGGTTGACCCTCTCAAAAGTCGTATTGTACAACACGGTAAGAGTCAGTAGGACACTGGCATAAACTGAGAGTATTGTTACGATTTTAGTGTGCTCAATGATACCATAATATTCACAGTGCTGTATGCATTTTTCCATATATTTTAAAATTTTATTCTCAAGTAGAAAAACCCCTTAGACCTGTGAAAGAGCAGTTCACACTGGCTAAATTTTTGATCTTCACTTGACCATTGATCTGTGTCAGCGTGACTACTTCTTGTGCACTTTTATTTTTCCAGAAGGCGTCACACATCCCCGGGTGCTGCGCTTGGGACAAACCCCAGGGATACGCCCCCTGAAGCTCAGAGATGTTCACGCCACCGTCAGCCGCAGCCCCAGCCCCCACAGCCTGCCCTGAGCACCAACCACTTCTACAAGGGCCTCACTCCAGGAGATAGTGCTGAATCTTATCTTTTAGTGGGGATGACTCTAAATGGCATCGAGTAATTGAATATAAAATAAAAATGACTTCGGCGTAGCTTAATGACTGCTCATTGAGCCAGTCTGAGCACGTCCTGTGAGCCACACAAGCAATTGCTTCTGAACCTCCGCGCTGCGCTCGGGGACCTACCGCAGGCATTAACTGCTCACATGGATCATTCAACGCTTTACACGAGAGAAAGGTTTGCTAATGATTCTGAACCTGATCCTGCAAGTCAGGTGCCTCAAACAGTTATTGCAATCATTAAGGCCAAATATGATGGGAATAGGATCACTTAATGAAGAAACTCATCCGCACCCATGTTGTTAGACTGGGGGCACTGGAGCTACAGCTGCCCTTTTGTAGGGCTAAACTGGAGCAGCTGATACAAACCTGAGAAGACCAGCGTCTTGCCAACTGCTGCACTGTTAGCACTGAAGTAGGTCACTGGGGAATTGGCAGAGATTGCTCATTAATCAGTATGACCCAGGGATGTCAGCTCTGTTCAGGAATTTCAGTGCCAGATTGTGTTGCTTGGTCAACCCAAGAAAGAATTGGTCCCAGTCCCTAGGGATGAGGAAGGAGGGAGCCGCTTGCCTGCCTCCAGCTCAGCCACGCTGCCGGGCTCAGCCGTCCCCTCTTATTGCCCCATATGCCCTTTTCCTGCTCTGCACAAAGCAGAAAAAAACAGAAAGTTTTTGTCAAAGTGCTATTTTATAGACACGCTTTCTCACCTGCTCCTGATACGCATCCGTACTTCTCTGCCCCTTGGTTTGGATTAAGCATCGCCCTGTCTGCGGCGCCCGAGAGCTCTGCGAAGAGGGAATCTGAATGGGCAGCGGTGGCTGAAACTGCTGAATGGTGACTTTGTTCACGTTCCCCTCGTACTGCTGCTCGCGGCTCCGATGCTGCAGGCTTTGCGATCCCATTAGAGTCTGGATATGGCTACCTGCCTGTGGGTAACGTAACCCGTTAGGCCAGAAATTCAGGAAGCTGAAAAGAAGCAATTATTACAACTTACAGAGTCAAGTAAAAGCAAACCTCTTAAATCATATCAGAGGTTTGCCTTTTGACCACAGTTGGAAACAACCGTGATTAAAAGCAGCAAGGATACACCCATTGCATTTAGTGACCCCGGGAGGTGTAAGGGAAATTAGCTGTACGCAGTACGTTTCATAAAGAGAAAATATTTTTCTTCTTTCTGCTCCGAATGTTTTGTGAACTAAAAACATTTAATAAATTGAAGTAGGGTGGATTATTCATCACAGCACACTCTGAAGATATTGGAATGTTGATTTTTTTTTTCTAAGGATAGTTTGGAATAACATTTGTAACCCAAATACAGCTATTGGCCAGGATTGTGCACTGTGTAGAGAAAACAACCATTTAAATCCTATGCCTTGTCCTAGGAACAAGTGTGGCTTTTACAAAATGTGACTACTAAAATTATCAAATTTCTAAGATAGTATCTACTGATTTGAAGCACCAATATTTTGTAAATGTAAGTGAAATACTGCATTTACATGACTTGGCCTTTTGATATTTTCAGAAAAAAAGGATGACTGCTATCCTTCCCCTCTGCCCTCCATCCCCATCGCCTTCCACCTTTGCAGCCGGGCTCTCTCAGGTGAGGTTTGCTTTCTGTATTCCGTTCTCGACATGGTGAAGCTGCATACTTGCTTACTCTTCAATACACGGTCTCGATTTAGGCACATGAATTACATAAACATTTGAGGCAAATCTTTGCAAAATAAATTCAGTCGAGGCAATTTTATCCTTGTCACATTTTCAGGATTCAGATGTTGCTTATAAATAACGGCATGCAACAGCAGTACAGGAACAAGCAAAATTCACGCTCCATTGTATGATCAAATGTTATTACCTCCACGAAATATCACACCGTTGCTACTGAGTTTTCAGATTCTACGCACCCATCAACCAGCGCTATTGTTTGAACAGCCTGAATGCGAAAGAGCATTATGATCGCATGTCGCAATACCTACAAGTCTCCATGGACAAAACAGACCTACTTAAAGGACATTTCACATTAAGTTTACACCAGCCAGCGACCCAAACACGTCTCGTCATGAAGGTCTAATCCTCATTACTACTGAACCTTTACGATGCTGGTGGAAGAGTTACCAGTTGTGAAATGGATTTTAGACAGGAATAAATTTAGTACAGCAAAAGGTCAAAACATTTCTTACCCCTTGGCCAATCACCTCGCCTCAGAAGTTATAGCAGCCAGGGCATTAAAATTAACTGCTTGTTGCCAGAACAAAAATACATCTTACTGGATTTCCACACATGCACAACACATCATTAACAGAGACGCAGTTGGAGCTACTCATGTCGCTGAACACAGAATCCCAGCAAGACACGCAGCGACTGCAAGCAAAACTGATCTGCTCTGTCTTACTTCTTGCTGACTACGTTTGAAGAAGGGACTAGGTAGAATACATGTCTGACAGCTCTTCATTTCAGTACAAGAGGGGTAGTCTCAAAGTGAGCGATGACAGAGAAATCTCTTGCTCCTTGTGCCCAGATCTTCAATCCCCAAACTCTTCTTAAGAGACAGCTCACCCGAGTACATGAACGTGCCTAAGAGCCGCTGACAAACTGACTCCATGAATAGCCGGCTGCCGTCGATCTGTGCTGCGAACATCCCTCTTTACAGGCCAGAGAGATCTTCAGCTCATCCAAGACCAGAAGGGAAGGAAAATGCTCAAGACAGACTTTTTGGCTATTCATTAACTCTCTAGAGGTAAAAAGTCGTGTCTGCAGCAGAGATGCAAGGTGAGGAGGGGACCGTGTGCAGCACGGTTCTGTACTTCATGCTGTGCCATCCTCAGCACAAGAGGATCCCAAAAAAGCAGAATCTCATAAATTCTGCTATTTGCCCCAGATATAATCCCATATCCACCACAGCAGTCGCAGCAGGCGCATTGCCTGCCTCAGAGGAAGGTGTCTAGTTCAAATACAACAAAACCTGTGCTTCTTCACTGAAAAGCCTCGAAGCAGATGTTGGCAATGAAACAGAAAGAATGAACAGAGAAATACTCCCAAATCAGAAAGGGAGAGACATGGTCACCCAGACACTTCTGTACGTCCCAGTTTTGAGGCAGCTGCCTTGCTGCAGTGCCATAGCGTGTGCTCCTTCCGCAGCCACCGAGACCGTTACAGCCCACGCAGGGATCTCCAGCTTTGCATGGCTTCAGCCTTGATGGGGGCTGCTGCGATCGTGCAGCAGAAGAGGCCAAGTAACACAGTCCTGCGCACCCCCAAACCCGCGCAGCTCGTAGAGGGTCGGCACCCTGCGCCCACGCTGGCTGGGCTGATCTCTGCTCATCTTCCACGTTCATTCTCACTCTTCAACCTCTCTGTTTCATAAGGAGTGATTTCCAGGTTCCTTTTTGGTGATCCCCCGCCACACTTCTACCCCTTCCCTTTGTATGAAGGAGCAGCTAATTTAGAATACAACCGACTTAATCAGGCGTGTAGCTGACTTCTGCCTTGTTGACATGACAGAAGTCACCTTCCAGGAAGCATAAATACTGTAGTCATTTAACAACTCAGCGGATTACTCAATTTGAAGTTTAAAATACCCAACTTTTACGTAAGAGAAATAGCCCATAAATCATGAGATGATCACATAAGTGATCATACTTAAAATAAAACTTGCATTTAATCTGTATTCTGAACAGCAAAAAGGACAGAAACAACCACTCACACCCCACATGACTATGTAGTGATGACCGTGTCGTATTCCCACCTTACCTAACATACATAAATAGCCATCACTGCATGTATAGTAGCCCTCTGTGTTTGGCTAATTTAGGAACACGTATTACTGTGTCTATATCTGTACTGCATCAGTCCATCTGTCTATAGTACCTGCTCCTCCCCTTGGAAGAACAAGTCCCAGCTTCTCTTCCAGTGATTTCCCAAGTACAGCTCTCCCACGCAGTGACTCTGCTCTGCACAGGCCCCTTCACACCAGCACTGTTACGTTAGTGGAAAACCACAACATATGCTACAATTTATCTTTACATCATTTAATTCTTCGTTATGTTGAACTTCAATTCTATAGAAGATTTTCTGAGTCTGATTTCAAACAATTGCTGTATGTTAATCCCCAGACGCTGGGAAAGCAGGGCACTCTCGGTCGCGTGCAATGGGGAAGAGCTCAGCACTGCCGTGACAGCACATTGCACACCACCTCCTGAGGATGGCGGGGAAACAATTTTCGGAATTCATTTTCTCACTCCTGTTAATAGGCTTTGACGAGATCCTATCACTGCTTCTTGCGTATTCACACTGTGGCTCTTGCTGGAGGTGGATAAGGTGCCTTTCTTGGAAACGGAATTATTTATTCTGCAGAAAAAAAAATCTCTATTATGCAGACTGCTTCCCCAATTTCATTTGTATTCTTGACTTTATATAACATCCATCACAAAAGTTAATTATTTTCAGCTCAGTGTCCAATATTTACAGTATAATTAAAGTAGCTGGCAACGGATGTAACAATGGATTGCTCCACGGAGTTAAGCAGATTTCAGCACGGTTATGCACTGTTTGTACTTACCACATCTCAGCAGCGAGATACTGAAATATTTGGAATGAAACAGAATGTGCAGTTTCTTATTATAGTAACACTGACGATGCACAAACGCAAGACATAGACTGTGTTAGATTGTGCGAATCGATAAACGCAGGTTTTATCCCAATGTGCCAGTGAAGATAAGCAGTGACTCCTTTTAAATTTCTTATCCTTGTTTCTTGCATATTGGGGGACAAAGAAACCCTTCGAATAACTTGGCTGCCAGACAATAACAGGGCACGCTCCTCCTCCTCCTCCTCCCGTGCCTGGGAAGGCATCTCTGGGCTGCTCTGGGGCCATGGCTTCCATCTCCCATCTTCCAGCAATTCTCTTGTACAAGTGTTGTATCTCTTGTCACTACTTTTGTGTGAAGGCAAAGGCTACTGCTCCTGAAAACGTCTTGAAGGAAAAGACGCGAAGCCAGCAGGGAGATATTTTCCTCATCAGTGCTGACAGTTAATTACGCTACAGAAGTTATTAGTGTGCACATTATGACTTTCACACCGGTTTCATTCACTCATAACACTTTACTACAGGGATAAGCAGGACTGATCTCCATATAGATAACACTCAGTGTAATTATCACTGCTTGCATGTGTGGCTCCACCTTCTAAAGCTGATTGCAAACACTGTTTAGCTCGTCAGGATCCTCCATTCTCCAGCTTTATGATTAGAGCATCTGAAAATGGCAGGTTCTCGGTCGATGGGCAGGGCCGAGTTGGGGCTGGGAGAGAGAGAGCAGCCAGTGTTTTCATAAGAGCAGGCCAGACCCAAGCACTGGAATTTAATACCTCCTGCCATGAGGTACTAGAAACCAGAACCCTTTCTAGTGAGTTTTTCAGCAACTGATGTATGCCTGGGATGTCTCTGCCAAAACGTCTGTGGCTGTGCAGACGCTGGGCCGGCCTCCATCTCAACACATTCGTTTTTCGTCATGAACTGAAGAATGTAATTGAAATGCAAAATTTCAATGAAGACTTTTCAGGACAAGAGGGAGCTGACGGCTGTCTGATACATGCAGCAATATATCTGCCAAGCTCACCGTGCCCATTTCACACACCATCGATGTAATTACGAGCGTTTACAGAAATTACTACAAACCCAGGTAGCGGGCACGAAAACACCACCCTTAATTCATCGTGATTATTGCTTTAAACTTTGAAACAAAAATATGTGTCTCCCAAACCTGTCCTCATTAACCTGTTTCTCCTCCTTCCAGTGATTCGCTGGGAGAAGATGCCAAGGGCAGCTCTGCCAGCGGCTTTGCTGGCGCTGCTTACCTTCTTGGTGACGGTGTCGGGGGGCACGTCCCGCCGCCCCAGCGGGTAGGGGTTCCACTGGCTGCTCACGGACACCTCCTCCTGCCCGTTGTCCAAGATGCTGCTCTGCTGCGACGGGGTCTGTTGCAGAAACGGTAGGGCAGCCTTTAGTCACTGTCACACCACGGCAGAAAATTTCTCTCTTCATATTTATTTCAGTAATCAACCCCGTTAAACCGTAACACACTATTGCTAAAATGGAAATCCTTTTAAATTTCTACAGTATTTCATTCATGTGCAATCATAGTGCTGTGGGACTCTCTGCAAGCAGGAGATCTTGAAAGATATACAAGAGAAATCAGGAGAATAATGAATGATGAGAGAAAAGAGGAAATTAATTGAACATAACTCATTATTTTCAGAGAAACAAATTTTGGCAAAGTTCCATATTTAAACGTGCAGTCTGCCATTCATCATTTGAGTTAGAGCCTTTTTTACCGGCCATTCAAGCATCAAAAACTCTTTTATGAAGTATTTGCCACCAAGATAGATTATATGCTTATATTTTCTTCAGCAAATATTCCTTAACGGCAATATTGAACTTGTGACTGCCCTTCCCTCGCACTCTGCTCCGTGTATCACGGTGCGGTGTGCTCTCACAGGCCCCTCTAGGCTACGGCTGGTTTTGTTCTAAGTTAACAGGTTATCACATGCATATATTAACCAGTAATTAACTGCTTTCCTGAATCGGAATGGACATAACACGCATTTAAAGTTTCCTAAATGAGCTTGAAACTTTTGTTGTTATTTTTCTCTCCTTTTAAGTACTTTTGAGGAGATGTGTACTTTTTCTGTCCCCTTCTGATTTTCTATTTTCTGTCTCTGTGTTTCTTTACCGTAGCTGGCAATTTTGCTATCAGGGATGGCTTTTTGCGTCGGACTTTCCAAAATGCCAACACTGTACTTCCACCGACAGGACCCAGCACTATGTAGTGCTTGGTCAGTTAACTCCCTATTCAGTTCTGGTTAATGGTAATCTGCAAAGAAAAAAAAGCCTGTTCTTCCCCTCTGTCATTCAAGCAATTTCTTCTTCAGCTTAGATTTAAAAAAATCATGAAACACTTCTTTAGATGACTGAAGAACAAATTAAACTGTTGCTTTGAAATATTAAAGCTGGTAACTGGTCAATTAAGAACTTTTTTCAGTGCAAGCTTAAAAAATCCTTTAAAAGTTAACAGAAGTAAATTGTGATTTAAATCATACTCCTCAGAGGTTAAGTAAAAAAAATCAATCCGAATTTTTTAAAATAAAAGAAAACTTTCATTATAATTCTCTCATCGTTCAAGAAGTCTTCCAGAAAAATCAGGAACCGATTTGCCCTGTTGCAACTACAAGAGCTCCCTGTAGAGCTGTCTTTACACCTATTAAAAATGGAAAAACCAGACCAACCTCAGCACTTTTTCCATGGGTTACCCGTCACGGCTCAGCAGCCACTGGTCCCAGTGCCCGAGGCAGCAGCGGTGCTGCTCTCTGATAGCCCCTGCCCAGGGCTCCCGGGGGGACACGCTGAGCCCTGTTTGTCCCTAGATCAGAACGCGGGTCCCAGTTTTGGGGCAGGTAGGGCTCTTTGTGCCTCCCTAAAGTCCTGACCCAGCCATTCTGCCCTGTTTGCTGCATGCCCCCGTGTAACCCCCACACAAACCGGGAGGTACGTCATCTGAGACTGGGGCAGCACACAGCTTCGAAAACAGAAAAGGGCAATTGCAGAAATTTCTGCTGTGAGGAGTAGTAAAAACCAACGGCAAAGCAAGGCCACCATCTCTGTGATGCGAGTCGCCCCTTCGCGAGTCACCCACAGACCCAGGCACCCAAGGCTGGGCTGGCAACGCACCCTCCTCCCCACCAGATGAATTTCTCAGCCCCGCGCTGTGCCCGCACCGTGCAGAGACACGGGGGACGAGGGAGGCAGCTTCCCACGGGAACTTCTGTCTTTCCTCCTAAGCGCTACACCTCAATATGCTGATTATTCCTGAAGGGAGGTGGTACTGTACACTTTCTGATAATGAAGTGCACCAAACCGTAAACTTCTTTTACAAGAATTGTGAGATGGATGCCAAAAATTGAAAGCATTCTTCAGAAAAGTGTTTCTTTTGTCGCTGCAGACAAGGCTGTGCTGTTCTCGTAAGTGACTGTCTAATCTGCAGAGGTGAGTCCCCACTCAAAATGGAAAAAGAAAAAATACGGAGGGTGCTTTCTGCTTTCTCAATAAATAGGAAAATTTTGTGATAACAGGTTTTTCTTTTCATTTTCTGCAGTAAAAATAATTTGTCTACTTGCAATATTATTCATTTACAGAGCTCGGACAGACTGCAAACAAACTACGTATCTATTAAGTCTAGGTAAAAAAATTAAAAGCAGCAGTTCAAACATTTTATACATGGAACAGAATCGATGTAATAAACTTTCTCAAAATGAGCAATTGCTATACTTGATTTCCTGATCTTCCACTGGACAATTAGACTTCACTCATTACTCTCTTGAATCTAGGCCACAATAAAGAGGAAGAAGAAGAGGTGAATATTAAGCTGCTGTGGCCTGGATTCCTTAAGAAATGCAAAATCCCTTAAAACACGTGAAGGAATAAAATTAAACAATACTAAACATTCAAATTACTTGTTCAACAATCATTTTTCACCGCTCTCCAAACAGAAAGGGAATAATACAAGAGAATACATCCCCTTCATGCAGTTCAGCACCACATTTTACATGGGTATGTAGCAATGAAATGCTGGTGAAAGATAAAGCAGAGTAACCCCCGTAAGACCACACCCCCAAACAGGTTACCCTAAACAGTTTCATGAATTTCCTCAGACATCCGGTTATTAGTACCCATATTCATCTACAGCCTAAAATTCTTCAAGTGATATATAATACCTTCCTCCTAAATGTGTGTAGAGAAATAGTACCGTTATGTGGAGTCGGTGTCAAATGGACTTTTTCCAAGGACTTGTGACAAGAATTAGTTTATACCCAAATAGACAAACAAATTCTTCGAAAGAAAAAAACAGTACGACCAACACCGGAAAGCTGTCTGTGTCCAAACACACACACGTCTACGGTTAAGATTTGACCTAGATGTCATTAACTGAACAACAGAGAAGCAGACACTAACATCAGGACTTGCTCAAACCCAGGCACAGCTGAATGGGAGGTGTAAATGAAGTGAACAGGGTATGGAAAGTAAATCACAGCAGGAGAAACCTGACAGTGATCTCCATGTACGCGTGTGTGTGTGTGTGTGTCTGTGTGTTTTCGCACTGTGAACCTATCACAGCTTCGCTTGGAAATCAGCATAGGATATATGTGCCTGTACTCATAAGCTCCGCAGCGCTAAGGCCTGTCCTCTGGCCAGTCGGCACAATCTGGTCATGGTGCTGCCATTAAATGATCTTATTCTTCTAAAAAGGTTTGGATCTGAACTCTTACATGGGGCACCGAAGCCCTCCTTTGGGAATTTCTGGCCAGTGCCAACTCGGGAGTGGGGGCCAGGGATTGCCTGGGAGGGGGCCAGCTGGCCCGGGCCAAAGCACGCCTGAGGCCAGGCCAGCAATTAACAGCGCAGATGATCACATTTCAGCGCCTGGATCTCTGCTCTGTTACCCTTTAATTACTCACAGAGATGGTGCTAATTTGTACCAGCAGCTACTGATGCTAATGCAGCAGGACACTTAAGGATGCTGGTCACTTCTGGCACTGTGGCAGCCCCCTGCCATCACACACCATCCCAACGGTGCCTGACGGGCTGCTGCTGTGACTCTGGGGTGGCCAGACATGATGCGGGGTAAGGTCTCGGCATCTCCTCTCTGGTACTCGGAAAATACCTCAGCAATGTCCCTCTCTGGCTGCTCATATGTGCTTTTCTCATCAAACCTTTGCTTGTATGTGATTGTGTGTGTATGTATGTACTTTCAACAATATATCACTAATAGCTGTAAAATAAACAGTAAAGAAATGAGAAAATTATTTTCTTTCTATAGGCATTACTCAACAAAAGTTTAAAATTAATTTAGGTGTGGCAGGCATGTAATCAAAACTCATCAACTATTACAGCATAGCCAATTGCTATTCATAGGTTAAAATCCCTCTCTCTTGGAGCCTATTTAAATGCACATTAAACATTTCTACATTGCTTTTTCTAAGATCAAACAGTCACAAAACAAAACAAGTTCCCCGTTTCTGTGCACAGATTAAGTCATTGAGAAAATCGAATGATCGCATCAGTTTGTAACACGAGAGCGGAAAGCAGTAATGACAGCCGCGTGAGCTACTTAATCCAAAAAGCAAGATTTTGAGCAGGAAAACTGTGTTACTATCATCTTTGCTTTTTGGATTGTGTATCGTATAAGCATGAATAATAGGCAAAAGCTAAACCAGGAAAAAGCGAGGAGTATTATTAATTTATTTTGTAATGCTGGTATATGCTGGCTATCCCATACTTACTTTCGGTAGAGGTAGCTCTTGAAGCATTTGGTTTTCAAATTTAGATTTAGTCTGCAAGTTTAAAGTCATGCTTCTGCCGGCATGCATTGCTGAAAACCCTCCAGAGTGCAGCATGCCAAGGCTAACTGTGTTGTGTTTGTAAGCAGCGGTCTGAGTAGAGGAAACAACCACGTGACAGGATATGAACACACATGCTCATCGAATTAAGTATCACACATATATGGTTAATTTCACAAAGTTTTAGTTTAAGCAAACAAACAGTACCGAGAAATAAATAGCTTTCTGATGCATGCACTGGGTCACACGGAAGCAAATACATTGCTAGTTATACATAAAATGGATACCATAAAAGACTTCAACGCTGACAGCAGATGAAATATGTTGTTATCTGTAGTTTGAAAATTGCAGTATATAACACGGTACAAGTCTTTATTTTGCAAATGCGGCCAAATTTTGGTACGTCTGCGCAGCCGTGGATGGGCCAGAACACGTGTATCTAGCATAAAGGAGCACCAACGGCAGGGGAAAAGCCCTGCAGGAGAAGACTCTGCACCGGCCCCTGAGCTTTGCCACCGCTCGGTGGCTAGCAGCTGCCCACCAGGGGCAAGCTCTGGCCGGCTCCTGTACAGCCCGGCACCTTGCTGGCCATGGGCAAATGGCAGCGTCTTCTCCTGCAGCAGCTGCGGCATCGCAGTGCCCCGGCGCTCCCATCTCCCCAGACAGCCCAGCTTCTTACGGCTTTGCTCATCCTACGCTGCAAACTACCAGCGACCAGCTCGCCGGTGCCTGCGGGGTTCCTGGGAGCTCAATTTAGCTAGATAACATCACCAGTGCCAGCCTTCCAGGAGATAAAGTACTTCTTAAGCAAATACACATTGTAAACTAGGTGTAAAGATATTTCTTAAACAAGCAACACCTGGGAAGTGTTTATTTCCACCAGAAATGTCTCTGCTTGGGGTGCACTATTTTGCCTAGGAATTACGTATTTTCCCATCAGATTTACACAGCATGAGGAAAATAGCTGAAGTAAGGGAAAAGCTTCAGCCTTCGAGCCAGTTTTTAAAGTTTACCCATTTGATACTTAATGATATTTTAAGATGCATCACATCTGAGCAACTGGAAGGTAATGAATATATTAACACCAAACTCACGAGCATCTAGCATAAAATAGTTTCAAAATGTGTCCATATACCTAACTTACGCACTTGACAACGGTAATTTTTCACAACCACTTCAGATTATGAGGTAAATCCGATTCATGAAGCAGATCGTTAAATAGTCAAGATCATTACTGAAATCATGCACTAAAGCACTTGTACTGTTTTGTATAGAAGGCAAATAAGCATAACTTCCTACAGCTAAAAGGAGTAATAATCATATTCCTCATTAAAAACAGTGGCAGTGTGTATTTCAGAGTTAAGAGGTACCTTTAAATCCCCTCCACTAACAGTGATATGAAGCTAAAATACATTATTTTACTTTTTATCTGTGATGTTTTTCGTTATTGCCTTTTACGGCAAAGATGTATCCAGCATCTTTTAATGCTCTCAGATCATTACTAAAGCGGTGGACTTCAGCAGCACCTTCACATCAGTTGATAAAGAGAGATTTTTACGGTTTTTATTATTTCAGCCAGTGCTGCAGCGGTTCCTACATCGGTAACGTGCACTGTTACTCGTGCAGAGACTCTTTATCCCTCATTTAACCCGGGAACCCCTCACTCCAGCTGCTTCTGAGCACCCCCAGGCCCCTTTGCGGGCCGGTTCCTCTGACACCAATGCAGGAATTTTGTTACTGGGAATTCTGGTGGTTACCACTGTACGTGCAAATAGTTTGAAATACCGAAACACACAACTAAAGGCATTAATTGCAGAGAAATGCCAAACATACCCTGTCTAACCTTCTAGCTTCTATATGTCTAAGTAGCTGTTGTCTCCAGTCAGCGGGCATTTTAGCACAGCTCTCATTTCCCTTCACAGGGGTAGGCCTTGTCTTTATATCACTGTTATCGGAAGGCTTGTCGCCATAGTTACCCAAGTTATAGTCTGACGGTATCTTTTCCAGCAGAGCTGCCATTGTAGGCCTCGCTGAAACCGGCCTGGTTTGGGATGTGCCATAACTCTCTGTACTGTAGCTTCTTGCAGACAACGGCCTCCTTTGTGTAAGGTTTTTAACTGGAAAGCTTCCAGTCTGGGCTTTCACTTCTTGGTAGGAAGGATGCTCGTCTTCATACCTGCCGTTCCTCTTGAGGAACTGAGACTCAGAGACCGAGATGCTGCTTTGGCGCTCCACAGCTCCTCGGTACGGAGGCCTGCCATACCTATCGCTGGGGGGCAGCTCGTGGGGCTCACTGACTCTCCTGAACATGGACATCTCGGTGGAGCTGGCCAACGAATCCGCTCTCCTCAAGAACCCCGGCCGAGAGCCCTGGCTCACAAAGGGGGCACTGACCGCCTCCTCGTTCACCGACGGCTGGGAGAAGGAGAACATGTGCTCCACGGGGGGGTAGCCGCGGTAGGCTCTCGGGCTGACCAGCTCCTGGGGCAGGTTCTTACTCTGCTGGGGAATGTACTCGGGGTTGAGCTGGAAAGGCGGCGGCAGCCTCTTCTCCGCGGTGACCTCCACTGCTCCCTGCGGGTTGAAGCTTTGGTCGAACTGGTAGACTTTCTTCGTGACGGACGACTTCTGCTGCGGCTGCACCTTGACGCTGCCGTAGGTCAGCAGCTCGTCGTCCAGCATGGGGACCGACTGGCTGCGGGACATGCTCAGCATGCTGTGCTCCGGGCCCAGCAGCTTGTCCACCCTCTCGTGGGTTCCTACAGTATCATTACCAGATGCATAGTTTTCTAAGGGTATATTATACACTTTGTATGTACCAATGTCTATCTCATCGATACTTTGTGACTTCTTAAATTTGTTAGTTTTTAAATCCCTCATCATCGGAGAAAGGCGTTCCGTACTCTTGCTGATCGAAATAACGCTTTTGGAAGGATCTGGGCGACAGTGGATATGGGAAAAGACGTTTGTGAGACTTCTGTTAGCATTTGAATCGTGATATTCCCATGCTATTCCCGGAGTGAAAGTGCTAGTCATTTCAGGAGACTCTTTGACATGATCTTTCCGCTCAGGCAAAGGGCTGGTGGTGGGGGTGCTTTCCAGTTTGGAAGGAAAAGCTGTCCTGTCTTCAAAAGGACTAGGGGTTCTGGTCCAATTTTGCCAAGGATTGGGAGGAGGCACTTCAGATTCATGTGTGTTTCTGAGCGTCGGTTGCTCCAGCTCCAGGGGAATGCCAACTATCCTGTCTTGCCTAATCAACGGCCTGCGCCCGTGCGCAGATGTGCTTCTAGATTTCGTGCTCAGGAGGGGGTTAGCACTAGGGTTCTCCACCGTGCTCTCCTCCGCAACGAACCCTGTGTTATCGTAGTGCGAGCTGTCGTTCCAGCTGTCAGCAAAGGTGTCGCTCAGCAGGCGCCGGTCCGTGCGCTGCGGCAGGTTCGCCACCGGAGCCGATTCCCGCTGGCTCAGCAATGGCTTTGTTTCAAGGGGCTGTGGAAATGACTGTGCCAGCCTGCAGAAACAAAACAAAATGAAACAAAGATAAAATGCCCTCTATTACAGCACATAAGCAGTCATCAGAAAGACGCAATTATAAAGCAATTTAATATTCTCCCATGTACGCTCTGGCTTTGGGATCGTACTATGAGATGTGCACCTTGTGCCACTGGTTTGACATGAATGGCTGCAGCAGTTTTTTACGCTGGAGTTCAGATTCTCTAAGTACGTACAGAGAAACTAACAAGTCAGCCAAAATTCTTGGGTGGCTCAATGCCGTGTTCATATAAATCCAGCTGAATAAATTTTCCTGCTTTTAAAATAGTCTTCTATGCGTACATGGGAAGATTTCTTTTTACACTTACATTATTTTTTTTCTTAAACAAAAATACCAGATTCAGTTTGTGCATGTTGTCATCGCCAAGATTTTATGCATCTCCAGTGAGCAGGCTCCGGCCTCTCTTTAATGGGGAAGAGCCTGTGGATGGAGCTACATCAGGTGAGTTACGGCAGCAGTGGACAGAGCAGGGTGCTCCTGGTATGGTACGAGAGTGTTTTCAGGTTGCTGATGGCCACAGCAAATTACAACTTCTAAAGAACTTTGTTCTTGGAGGTCCAGGGCTGAGTGAGGCTCAGGACAGCAATAATATGAGACATGCGCTCTGCTATCTATGCTAAACTACAGCCAGCTGCAGCTCAGGACCACACAGAGCAGAATAATTGCAGCTCAATTACTAGGCGCTTTTAATGTGTGGTTATAGCACATAGTTGAAAAACCAGCTGTAGAATTACTGACATTCACAGAGTATGAATGGGTGGCCAACTCCGCGCGGCCTGGGCTTTGAATAGCTATGTACACCTCCACAAAACTGGGGTAAAAACGTTGTATTTTTTAAATTGAATGCCTTAACAGGTAGCATACGGTCGCTTTGAACGCATAGGACAACATAAGACAAAAGGCAACCAGAAGCAGCGTTAAGAAAGATGATCGCACCTGTTCCCCCACAAAGAGTTATTCACTGCTTCTTTAGCCGTTGGCTGCAAGGACCCCATTTTTACATGCGCGTTGGAGGACCCTGAGGAAGCCTGGGAAGGGGAATAGTCTGAGTAAGTGCCTGAGGAAACGCTGTTATTCAGACAATGGATCTTATCCGCTTCAGACTCATCTGTCGATTCTGAAACAAAACACAGAAACGTTTTCAGGAGGTGTGACTTCAAAACTGAACTCCAGAAAAATACCTTTTTAAATGTGAGACTATGGATATATCTACACATGTGGGCACAAATAGGAATTTAATATGTTTTAAAATCAGTGAAGTGTAGAACATCTTAAGTAATGCGTGTCTGTGTACATTACATATGCTTTCATCTAAAAGGTGGTCAGTCAAGTTAATACCTTTCTTCTCTTTACCCAGAAGAACAAGTTTGGGTGGGTACAACGGAGTCTCTGGCATGGAAGGACGAAGCTCCCCTATCCTCATCTCACTGGCAGGATGTCCAAAGGCATCCTGAGGAAAATAATAATGCAGAGTAAACAGAGGAAACAGAATCCACTTCAAACTGCAACGAACAAACATTCCACAGCCTTCTCTTCATGGATGTGACAACACACCAAAACTCCACCATATGGGTAGCATCTAATCATGCTGATTTGTCAGCTGAAAATTCTAATTAGTCCTACATAAATACTTGTAAAAATTATGGTGATGTGTTCATTCTGAGAACGTGGACAAAACAGATGGAACTTGGAAGATACGTCAAGGCCATGTAAACATTTCTGATGAAGTAAAGGTCACAAAAATGCAAGCTGCCAGTAGAAATAAATAAAAATTTAGAATAAACAATTCTTATTTCAGGAATAAGCATTCCTCATTCATTTTTTCGTGGCACAAGTCCTTCCATAGATTCAACTGTCCTTATAGCTATATTTAATTAAAATGACTTTGTCTCTACAGAGTTTTTTGCTAAATTAAAATGATTTGGATTTCATAAGCTTCTCATTGAGAGTTCAGCAAATCTTGATCTTCAAAGGCTGCCCTGCATAACTGTTTTGCTGTTCTCGCCAGCAACAGGATATATACTGAAAATAACATGAGTTAAAAAGGGGAAAGAAAGTGAGACGTAGTCTTAGAAAGAGATATTTTAAATTAGGACATTTAAATTAGGTTTATAGGATAGCTGGAAGGGAATGAAGACACAAACAGGGAATCCGTGGCATTTCTTATCCCCGGAAGGAAGTTCAGAAATGAGAAAGACGCTGACCTGAAGGTGTCTTGGGGAGACAGGGCAGGGGATGACGCTTACTGCAGGAATCATACTGGTGACCCTGCCCTCGGGGGGGACTTAAGGGAGCTGGAAGAAGGAGCAATATGGGTGTTGATGCATGGGGTCAGAGAGATGCAATGGAGAGGGAACTGGTGGAGATGGGCACAGTAGCACTGGGAAGTCCTGCCAAAGGCCATCAAGATCCTTGTGGGGAGGGGAATGAGAAACACGCACCGTCTCCAAGTGAGAGGAGGAGCTGGGATTTCGTAAAGAGGATGGAAGTTGGAGAAGATCTAGTAAAAAAGAGGAAGTTTTGGAGAGACTGGAGGAGAAAATCAATAATTAGTAGTTTAAATGAGGAAGGAAATGGTTAGGAGAAATACACATAGGAGGGAATTTACACTAATGGAGAGACTACAAGGATCTCTGTACCCTGACGTTTCGTTGTTAAAGGTACTCCAGTGATTTTGCAGAAGTCAAGAAAGGAAAGATGCAATATTTCGAGAAACAATTTAAAATGGAATACCAAAACCAAAAACACGTTATTAAAATGTAAAATGCTACAATATTTTTAAAATTTACTTGCTTTTACTCATAAGGAGAAAACTTTTAGAGGTCTACTCTTCATTAACTACTTTTTGTAGAAACAGTGGAAACAGAGATTTGTAGAAGCACCTGCCGTGTGATTTATTCTTGAAGAATATGATTATATCTACACAACAGATATTTCAGTCCTCCTGCATTTGGTGTTCTACAGGAGGTAGTACCATACCAAAACAGCAAAGACCAGGCATCTTCACAGCCCATTTACTGAACCCCCTCACAGTGCTAACATTTAAGCAAATATAGCTACATTCTGATTCTTACGCGGTGTAATAAATCCAAGACTTTAAACTACTTCCACATGCAGAGACCCCTTGTTGCGTGCGGTATTTCCTACACAACAGTAGTGATGTACGCGCAACTTAAAGCTAACAACAGTGCAACCGCATTTTTCCAGTGCAGCACAATCATTTTCTAGTGCAGTGTAACGAACTTCGGCAAAACCATTTTTTGAGAGATAAAAAAAGTGCACAGCATTCGCAGAGTGTGAAATTCTCCACCTTTGAAGCACGGTGCATGTGAAGTTTCTTGTTGTACCTCTGAGCTTTTTGTATGCGCTTCCTTCTCCCTCCTGTCTGGGATTTCCAGAGTCGATTTATGAGTGTTGTCTGTATCAGAGAGGTGACCCTTTTGGAATTCTTTATTTTCTCTATCTTGAACCTAGAATCCCAATATTGTGCCATGAAACTTCCAAAAGTTATAAGCTTAAAATAAAACTACTTGCTGTCAGACAGAAAGAACCAGCAATTCCATTTTTGACATAATGATGAACACAGATTTTTATTTCAGGTGTATGATATTCATGATTTTATGAAGTTTTCTTTGTTTTATTCCTTTTTTTTTTTTCATTTTAGCCCCTAGTCCAGCTATTCCAACAAAAATCAATACTCTTTTGAAAGAACTAGTCTGGCATTTGTGAATATGCCATGAAAGTGAAATATGTTGTAAAAAACCCCAAATCATATTCCATTTAATTCTACTCTGTTTAAGAGGACCTTTTTTCTTACAAGCCCAAGAACAAAAAGGTCACTAATAGAAAAAAAAAGTATTATTAATAGGATGAATTGCAAGAACAAAGGGAAGGGAAGAGAGAAATGCAATTGTGTTGTGTCAGAATTTATTCCTCAGGACTAACCAGAGAAAGATAGAGGTAGAGGACAGAAAAATACGGTGAGTTGTTTCCCAAGAGAAAATACGTGTAAAAACCATTAAAATAAATGGGAAAGAGAAATATCACCAATTAGTCACGCCAACAACACAAGAACATTAGATTATAATCTGGAGAGATGGAATTTTTAAAATAACCTAACTCTTAGAGCCTGCTTGCAAAGAATATAGAGCCTGGGACCAGAGCAGAGCGGGGCTCCGGGCAGATGCAGCAGCACAAGCAGAGGAATCAGGACCATTAATGACGGATCTATAGCAGAGGAACAAATAAACAGACGTAGAGGGGTGGCAGCACGGCTAAACTGGAGAAGGCAGGCCAACCTGAAGAATGACAAGCTGGCTATAAAGAAATGGAGAAGCAAAGAAATAAATGGATTAAGGCAAATGTTACTCGGTCCAGATTTTACTAAGACTTTAATGAAAGAATAAAGGAGAACACTGAAAGCATAGGAACAAATGCACACAGATAGTTATTAGATTAGCCCTAGATACGAGCAAAACCGAGGCATAGGCATCTTTCCCAAGAATCAGTTAGTGGTGCGGTTTGTAACAAAGCCCACGTTACAGTCTCTGCACAGAAAACGGCAGCACTTCCACCACTCAGCCCTGTATGTCAATAGTTTCAAGGTCCCACGGAATAGTCTTCTCCTGCCAAAATCACAAAATGAATTCTGCCTGGAGCTCAGTATGTGAAAGGGAGTCACAGTTCCGGATATTTTGCTAAACTAGCAATTACCAGACTGATCTAAATAAAATTCAGTCACCAATCCAGGAATGCACTGAGAGTCACCCCAAAACATGGGATTATCCCAGAAGAAAGTGGAGGATCTTCCACCTGCTCCTAAATCTCTCCCACTCTTGTGGCTGCAGCGGCAGCTTCCAGAAAGGCCAGTTTCAGTAGCCATTAGTGCTGAAGGTTGTCCCAAACAGGATGTTAATGCAAGATATAACTGGGCCAGTGGAAGGAAAACTTCTGAATGTGGATACAGAATCTGAAAGTGGAAGAACAAAGGAACTCTGACACAGTTCCTACCTGCAGAGGGGATACAGCAGCCAGCACAACGTTGCAGCCCTGATGCAATAAGATTTTCAGCTGCAGCAAGCAATCTCAGACACACCAGAGAGCTTTAAAAGGAGACGTGAACTTGCTGATTCAATGACATAAGAACACGAGGAACAGACTGGGGCAGAGGTAGTTCTTGGGACTCCACATGGAAAGACATAGTACATACTGGAAAAAAATGGTCATGTGCAGGTAGAGCGTCATGACTGTTTCTGCCATGTGTCTCTCTGCCTTGCAGTGCTGCAGGCTGGCAAGCAGTTAGGGGAATGCACACATGAACCTTGCCTATTCAGGAGATGAGAATACAGCCAAGGGGATGCATCCAAGAACCGACCAGACCTGCCTATCACCAAAGATATCACAGTTAGAGATCCTCAGACTGCAAAGATGTACTTTAGAATGAAAACTTCCATTTCCAGTAGTTTAATCACAGTTTAATCTCAGATGGCTAAGCCTGTTAGCTGACACAGTCATGGTTCTGGAAAGATAAACTGCAGATGCTTATCCGACCGGTCATCAAGTCACATGCTGCAGAGGATGGGAGACCTTCTAACATCATCCTCAGTTGTAAACCATGGAGAGGCTCTTGTCCAGCTCTGTACGTGGTCTTCAGTGTGAGGACGGAAGTCTCAGTCCTGCCCTGAGTTACAACACCCTGACAGGCGAGTTGCACTCTCTGTGCTCTCCCATCCCTGGAGGAAACAAGCTTCTGTTGCTCTCTATCTAGATGGAAATGCGATCAATTGCATACATCTTCCCCAGGCTGCTGCCAATAGACAGAGTCTCAGGTCTTTTGCAAAAACACCACTTCATAGTCCATCAAACATAAACCAGGCCTCCATGCCCTGCGTATGGAGTTTGTAGTGTGTCATGTCCAGACGTGTAATACTGCACCTCCTGAGGCCTCACGCAGGTGGGCACAGACAGAGCAGTAGCCTCAGGGGGTCCAGCGATGTCTTGGACTGATTTTATGGAAGGTAGGCTTTATCTTGGAGGCAGCCCTGAGTAACGCCCCTCCAGTCCAGACACTTAGATAAGGTCAGGCAGAAGTCAAAGTAACTCAAATTGAACTTTAAGACATTTGACATCCTATCTGAAGAAAGGTCTCCTGTGAGTCAGGCCTCCAGATGAGTAAATAATTACGTCCTTTCTCCTTTGACCAACAGGCACCAAGGTCATAACCTCAGTAAAGATCTTTTGTGCCATGGAGAATCCAAAAACTCTATAATGAAGATATTCCTGACTCCTGATAAAATATAGGTAATTCTGTTGCAAAGAGCTTATCAAGGTATGGTCTTAAAGCAGACACAAACCAAAAATCTTTAGGACGTATTCCTCTCCCAATCAGGAGAGACTGTCATTGTGCATCCCATTAGTGGAAAACAGCTCCCACGATACACACATCAACGGAATCAATTGAAGCCAGGCATGCTGGGGGAAATAAAAGTGTGTAAGTCTTCCTGGAAAGGCAAGGTGGTCCTTTAAGACAGTCTCTGAAGCTTTCACTGAAAACAAAACAAAAAGAACACTCTTCTCTACCCACCCAAAAAAACCCCACAACCCAAACCCACACAGTAAGGAAGTGAAAAATTAGAAGGAAAGAGGTCTTATTTTGCCTGAGATGAGAGGAAGGTCTCAGAAGATGCAAGGGGGGGTATTTTTCTAGCTGCAAGCACTAGCATCTGCATCGGATCACTCAAGGAATAGCGCCCTCTCCTTTTTACACAGTATTAATAATAAACCTGCGAGGAATTGACACAAAGGATGGAACGCTGTAGGTTGGACTAGAAAAGACTTTTTTTTAAACCCAAAGCTGAGAATTATATCCAGTATTTCCAGTTTATTTGTCGATATCCATGCATATCGAAAATATTAACTCTGAAGATCTTAATTGCTGATTTGTGGTATTTCTCATTGTTCCTCACGGAAGGGCTACACAATGCACTAAGTTATCCCAGACTTCTTTTTGTCAAAAACGCACATCTTTCAAAATGACTTAGGACAATGAAGAGGTTTATTTTAAGTGATGATTAATTAAGAAATTGTTTGCTTATTATAACTGCAGGTGGAGGATGAGACAGGGGATTTGAAGTGTAGTTTGTTACTCATTTCAGATGCTCCCTTTAGTTATTTAGAAGCAGTTTTGTGAAGATACATGTGTAAATTAATTGTGAGAAAACCCAAAGACACCAGGAAAGAAACTAGCTTATCTGGCCTCTGAGGACGAGAAAGTGAGCACTGCGCCTGAAATTAAATTGCCTCGTTATTAGAAACTGTCTTCAGTCTAAATCTATATCAGAACACACCTACATTTTCTAACTGTATTTTAACTTGAGGCTTGAGATCACGTCTCCTAATTATCTGAAAAGCAAATGGAGCTTAATTATGTTTTATTTAACGTGTTACAACTGAAATCATGCTGACAGTATTCACCAAATGATTCACACTTTTCCTGCAGTTTCCCATACCTCTTCTTTAGCTTCATGCAGAAAGCCAGAGAGAGGAAACTTGTACATCCTCCTGCTTTACAGCCATGAAGTCTTCCCAGGGTCATTACTTGTATGAATGACAAGAACACTTTTTTTTTTTCTTTTCGTTAGTTGATGAGATAGTCGTGTCTCTAGTCTCGACTGAGTACGAGGCAAATGAAAATCTGAAAAAGTGCCACCGTCTTCGGTATTATAATAATAGAAGATGAAAAATACATCTTCACTGATACGATGGAAATATTCATTCACATCAGTTGCTTGTGGTAGAAAAGTCACTAGGAAATTGCAATCACATTACTTAATTGCACTTCAGGAATTACCGCAGGGTCTTCAGCAATTCAACTACTTTTATAGAATGCTTTTTGTGACACTCATGCAATTAACAGTTCCTGTACATTCACAGCAAAACTAGATACGATTATTTCTCCGTTGCAAAGGGGAATGCATTTTTATCAAAGAATGAAACATAAGAATGAAATTTGTCTTCATCTTTTTCTAGGTTAGAACACAGTCCGTGGTCACACAAGCATTCCAGCGTAACTGTAGTGTTCTGTGGCGTTGCTGCCATTTACTCCTTCCTTACAGCTCCGTAACGGAGGCTTCACAGGGCTCTGCGTGCTCACGGGGCTCTGCTGGGCTCAGTTGACTGGGATGTCACCGTTTCAGTTCAACAACTTAACATTTAGTTTAACAGCAACTAAACCAGTCCACCTACTGCTGAAGCCTGTGTCACCAGACCCAGCCACAAGAGCAAAACAACAGCGATTCCCATTCCAGACAGATACCGTGGGTGGGCACAGTAGGGACAATTAAAACCCACAGAAAGCTACTAAGAATATTCAAGTTCAAAAGCTAGAGGATACAAAATAAATAGTAGGCATCCAGCACCACCAGCAGAACATGGCAGTACGCATGCCACAAGACAGAAGCTGGTACAAAGGCCAGATTTAGACGGTAAGAAAGAATTTAATGAGTAAAAAGGAATAACGGTGGAACTTAAGATCTCAGATTTAAATAAAAACACGAATGATTTCACTTAAAATATTTTAGTTTGAAGTACTAATCAAAACTGCACCTAGATTTGAAGAAAGTCTTCTGAAGCCATCTTAAGAGAAAATTTTTGGTGGTTTTTGTTGTTTTTTTTAGAGAAAGAAGATGTTTAACTGTAAATAAAACTCACAGCACTGACGGAGCAGCTACAGTGACTGCTGAATATGTAAGAACAGCCAATCTGCATTAAGGATACGGAAAACCGAGGAAGAAAAATTCACACATACACGACAAGCCAGAGACAGGGATATTTCAAGGACAATGAATTTATCACAATGTTTAAATAACAAAGGAGTGAAAAGCTAATGCGGTATTTTTTTCCCCTAGTTTCTTTCTTTCGAACATGAAGACCTCATAAAGATTTTCAAGAATTCCGGTATTCTTGCGGACCCGTCCAAGCTTATAGACCATCAGTACATACTGTCAGGGTAAGAGATTTCCCTTATTTATAAATTGTGCCTGCACAAAGTCGTTAGTGTGAATGTTAATGCGTAGATGCCCTCTGAGATCAAGCTTCATATTTGTAAGAGCTTTGCACAAGACTGCAGTATTTAGGAATTTACCTTTCAGAGACTGTATTCATTTTAGAATGGAAGGCGTTGCTACTGTGCGCACCCATCCACGTCTGGCTAACATGTTATGGGCTAGATTCTCCAACTCACTGTAAGGCGCGATTGAGGGGGTGCCTGAGCTGAGGTTCCCTGCAGTCGAAGAAGCACGTCCTGCTGACTTCATTAACTTTTGGCACGGTTAATTGCCTATCTACTACATGTAATGTGAATAGAAGCAGCAGAACGTAACAGCACAGTAGGGTCAGACAGAACAAACTGATTTGTCATTAACATATTTGCCACAGAAATACACTTACTTAAGTCTGGGATGTAAATCGTGATCAGGTCCATTCTCCTGCTGATGTGCAAGTCTCTCACATCATTAAAACTTAGGAGAGTGCTTGTATATATCAATATCAAAATTCAGATCGAGGTAGATTTAAAACCAAAAATTCAGTCTGATAAACTCAGTAGCATTGGGAAAAATGGCAACTCAATATAAAACTAAATTAACTTTACGGAATGAAACTAGAAACTATCACGTATGAAGTTCACAGCAGATGCAGAATATCATTGGATGGAGTTATGTTAAAACGCCATCTCGAACTCTTGAGAGGAACAACGATCCTTTTACATTACCTCCACTGAAATCTCCTTTGGTGCCATGGGCCACTTGTGCTCATACTTGTCTTTCACAGTTTGTTCACTGTTGGCGGTTGGTGTTGAGTTCTCAGGCCGCACTCCATGGCTTGTTTTGCCCACCAGATTTTGAACTGATTTTACCATATTCTTTAAATCCTCCGGGTATGGAGTGGGATAACGTTTTAGATTTATTTCAACCTGAACATTCGTAAAAAGAATTAAAGCACAAATACAAAATGAAAACAGCATGCAAACTGAAACCATGGTTACAGTACTATGGCTAAGTGCAAAATCCTCAAATTTTTAATTAATCTATTTGAGGTAATGTGTTACATATAGCTGTCTTCATGGATTTTTGGACTGAAATTTGCTCTCGATTACACTATGTCAACCTATAATGGAATTTCAGTGACATAAAATAATGGATGGGAATGGTTCCCTATAAGCCTATCTTTTACCCTGTGAGAATATTGTATTTTAATTCTACACTTTGCTTGGGAGTACTGACATATTAAATCACACTTTTTCAAAACAATACCTGTGTAAATGTAGAATTAATTTAGCTATGTTCAGTGTACTGAATTAATCTGAATTATCTATGGCAGCTGAGAACAGAATCTGATCTACTGGGAGCTCTTTGCTCTTTGAGATGTATAACGTACATACATGCACTCGAGTGTAGCTCACTCTTTTCTTATACAGAAAATAAAAGGAAACCAGACTCAAACCACTTCTGAAGTGTCACCCTAAGTCCCACTGAACAGCACTTTAACTGACAGACCTGCAGATTTTCTAGAAAACTCCATATTTTAAATTCATAATTTTCATCACTCAGAAGCAGAGGAACATTGTATTGCCCAAGTCCAAAGCAATTTGAAGACAATTCTACAAAACCCCAGGGTTGAGTGAAAGGGAGAGAGTGGCTGAGCAGGCTCATGGATGACATCCTCCACCGTCATCTGGCAAGACATGACACGGTCAGCAAACTGCTGAGGGGATGGTGCCACAAATGACCATGTCAGGAAAGATCCAAGAGGAGAGACGCCATACATGATGCTGACCTCTCCTTATACCTCCCCCCCTGTATGACAGCCATATTTTGTCTGCTGAACATCACAGCACGTCATGAGAAGAGATGCTGAGGGGACTGAAGTGTGCTTCCAACCAGAGCACGACCTCGGCGAGGCCACCTGGGCTGTGCAGGGACAGTGGGCGGCTTGTCGGACTGTCCCTTGTGCCTGGCCTGCAGCAGATCCTTCCCCCCCAGCACAGGTCCTCTCCTCCACGGAGCATCTCCTCATCTCCCGCCCTTCCCACTGCAAACCTGCCCTGTCTTCACCGCCTCTATCCCAGCTCTGGAAGATGGTTGTGGCTTAAGCACCAACCTTGGGATTGACCAGGGGAAGCAGAAAACGGAGCGGCACCCGCTGCTGAGAGCACCAACAGCCACCAAACGCAGCAGCTGGAATGTAGAAGATTGTGGCTGAGCCCACCACTCTCTTTGGGCCTGGATTTGGGGCGGAAATGCAATAAAATCCTTCACTGGAGCAAAATTACAGCTCCCAGCGCAAGCTGGGCCCGTCAGAATAACCACTCCTGATAATGAGGCTGTGAAATTTGAAATTACTCCATATTTCCTATGTGACAGGTATTTGGAGCGTTTACCACAAAGAAGCTTTTACCTCGTTGTGTAGGCGAGGTAAGTAAGGGGAACATACTTTCAATAGCTCACTACTATAGCTGTTGGATTTTAAATCCCTAATGAGTAGGAAAAATGTAATTTTGGGTTCAAATGAATGTTTTGCTGATGGGAATATTTTAGAAGCAAAAGCATGATCAATTTGGAAAATAAAACTATACAAAATATCAGCATACGATTCTGAACAATAGAATAAACATTACGGATAATAGTTCTGACATGACTTTAACATAAAACGTTAAAATGTATGACTATGATGTCATATGTTAATAAAGAATTTCAACAGAAAAAACAAATTAAGTCTGTAAAGCATTACTAAAGCTCTGGTTGATTTACGGTTGAAAGAAATCATATTTAAATGAGGCCTAATTAGGCAACTGTTTTCTCACAAAATTCAGACCATGATTTAAGTGTAAGGTCTACAGGCAAACACAGCTAAAAGTCAAGTCATAGAGCAAATCCTCAACAAGTACTAGTCAAGGAAAACTTAACTGAAAGACTTCCATGAGATAGACCGGTCGTAGAGAGGGATTTCAGCAAGAGTTCCGTACCACTGTGAGTATTAATCTTAAACAGTAAAAATACTGGCAGCAGAGGGAGGTGACATCCACTAGAATGCAGGTATTTTCATCACTGATTTAGACTTATTGTTACAGAGGAAATCTGTACTCCCTGCCGATACAATTCCTGTACGTTTAGTGCTACATCAAAAGTAGCATGACCCTGAAAAGGGAATTTTCAAAGTTCAAAATTCTTGATGGAAGAGGTTATTGAACAATTTCAATTACCAAATCTATTTTAGCACATAGTTGGCTGAGAGTTCAGTTTTGATTAGGAAAGATAAAAAGTAAAAACTCTGTATGCTTTTATAAAACGCCACCAATGTTTGTGGTTACTGCCTATCGATAATTCAAGTTAACCTTCAAGTTCATCCCATAAAGGTCGGGTGAAACTGCTAAAAATGTATGTGTTAAAACCTCCCTAAGACCTATTGCAGCACCTGGCTGAGTGACACCCAGCAATGGGCTTCTAAACACGGCTGGTGAACAGCTCAGCCAAAGAACTCCACAGCACTTCTGTGGCATTACTGGGGAAGAGCACAGACATACCAGAAGGATGCAAATAGGCATTGCTACCTTATTAATAGTAATTGGAGTTCATTCTTTCATGGCTTGGGCAAAAAAGGCTCTTTTCTATGATAGGGAACCCCTCCCTCCCCCCCAAACACCTTCAGCAGGAAAACTTTTCCTTTCCCAGCCTGGCAAGATTTCCTGGATTTGAACAGTATTATTGCTCTACTTTCAGTTTTTACAAACTACAGGTATTTCTGGGTATCTGGTGTACACACAGTGAGACGCAAGAGAGGAGAAATGCTCTCTTCCAGGTACACAGACAGGAGGAAACATCTGATCAGCTCCTGGCTCTCTGCTTAGCTTTTTATTTAATAATTCTTCTCTATATAAGCAATAACTAGCATCAGCTGCAAAATCTAGTGTTTTGGTCTGATGAGAAGACGTTAGGATCATTGTGGAGAAGAGGAACATTGGATTGTATATGGGAACAGAGGAACCTCATGCAGAAACAAGACTCATGTACTACACCCCTGGTTTATACCCACTCTCGACAGGTGAGAGGGAGAACAGGTTAAGAGCTCCAGGAAATATATTTTAGTGTTGGACTCTTCCCCAGCTAAGGAGCAGCGATAAAGGATAAAGACTGTCTTGACCTTCGGATGGCCAAGCCAAAACATTATGGAGAGGCGCAGCCCTGGGACATGGATCCCCCATATGGTAGAAATCGCTCCTTCGGCCAGCAGCACGACTGGCTGCGGGCTGCCCTCCTCATATCCTGCTGCAGCTGGGCTGGGGCTGCAGCTGCCCCGCGCACCCCCCGGAACGCAACCCCTGTTCCCCCCCCAGGCGCCGGCAGGGGCTGCCCGCAGCGCCCCGGAGGGAAGCGCTGCAGCCGGAGCATCCTCTGCCTCCGGCCAGGCGGCGGCACCAGCGGCGGGCGGAGCCGCTCAGCACGGGCCCAGCCCGGCTATTCCTGCCTGGAGCTGCTCCCGGGAAAGCTGAAAGCGTGGCACTGAGTCTGGGCTGAGTTTGCCTCCCCGTTCTCCGTGCAGCAGGTGGCAGCATTTGAGCTCAAGTATACAGGAACAGCATTCAGCGGATGAAGGGTTTATTTTTTCTACAAGAGCAGTTAACTCAAAGGAAACATTTGTTTCAGTCATTCATAGTATTCCGAAATATATTAAAAATAAAATGGCTAAGTTCATATATTAGCCATATATGGCTAAATTCATATATTACTTTTCAATATTTAAAATAATGCTTGTAAATATAATACAATGAAATTCTTCCATGGTCTTAGAAATTGCTACCTATTTCTCTGTTAATATTTCAATTGCTTTGCACATTTGGACAGCTGTATAAGTCACAGTTAAAATCCTGATAAGAAATGGTGGCCCAATATAAAACTCTCCCAGATGCTCTGTTTTCCGTATATGACTCATAAACCTGCAATTCATCTGGGGTAAAATTTCAGTTTAATCTATTTATTAGGAGGCAAAGGTTGCTTTTTGACTTCATTTTCTGCTTTACTAAAGCAGCAGAGTCCATGATCTCTAGTTACAAGAGTTAGATTAAAATTCCTAATTGGGAAAAATATTAAATAGAAAAAACCCCAAAATTTCCAAGATCTAAATGGAGTGTTAAATAGCTATTAATAATAATTTTAAAATTAAGATATTATTTAAATGTCCTCTTATGATTTTTGTCTCTTGCAACACATTATATGTTGGGTCTCCTAAAGCAGTTAAAAATTTGCAGTGTTTAAGTGTTTGATCCTGGGTAATTCCTTTGTATTACTCAAGAACTAGAACTTTTCTTGCCATGTAAACGTAGATGATCCTGACAATTTCCTTCTAACAATGTAACTGATAAAGGGCTCAACTGAAAACTTTGGAATTATATTAATTTCACATAAATGGAGGAGGATATTAATGTTTTGATCTTCATTTTTGGTAGGTTACAAGATTGATGAGAGAGACCCTCTCCACTGCACATTCCTGTCTAACTCCATGGAGTTGCAAAGCTCTTGTTGACTTCCACTTTGAGAGGAATCTCGAATTCCCTATGTCATCTAAATATTTCTAAAGTAGTAAGTGGTTGGACATTAATTTTAAGTCTCCCAACATTTTGTGTTAATTTTGACTTTGCGACAAAACACCTGTCACATCAGGAATGCGACACTGGGGTTATGGGCGTGAACTGACCTACGAAACCAAAGTTTTGCTGTCTAGACAGCAATAGCAAAAGCAGCTACTGGTAATGAGTGCCCCAGGGAGAACAGATACGCTGTTCTTCCTCAACTGCTGTACTTGAAACATGGTGGTGAGAACTTTCTGGGTATTCAGAACACAAAACCAGTTCAGGTCAAGATCTGTACACTGGACCCTGTCCATAATATGTAAATACCAGGATAAATCAAATAGAACTTACCTTAACTTTCCCTGCATTTTCCTCCTCTTCCTTTTTTTCTTCAAATTCAAAGGCGACAGTCATACGCTGCTGTCTCTGCTCCTCCCATAAAGTAGGGTTAAAGCTATCGCTGTCTGACTGGAAATCTACAGTTAAATTGCAAACAGCAAGGCACAAGAACAAGTAATTAGTGCACTCAGCCAAAGACTGGAAATGATCTAAAAAGACCCCCCTTTCCAGGAGCACACCCCCCCCGCCCCAGCTCTCTCGGAAGCCCAGTGCCTCCGGAGGCTGAGCTGGCTCTGGCCTGTCCACTCGGCAGCAGAGCAGAGCCTAGAACTTCTGCCCCATGCACACTCAATTCCCAGATTCAAGTTGTCCATACAAAGCCATTCTTCTTAAAATAAAAATTGTTTAAGAAAACGTAGTTCTGGTGGCTTGAGAATAACAGATTTGCAAACAGGATTCCTTTGTGTATGCCAAAATACAGACCGTGTGCACCACCGGCTTTCCGCGTCAGAGGAGACACGCACAGAACCACGTCTGAGACCCCCTTCCTCTCCCTCCCTCTGGTTTTTCTCCAGCAGGACAAGCACTGCGCCTGCCTTTGCAGGAGCTGCTGATGGCGTTTTACCTTCATCACTGCGGGGCTGCTGGGGAAACATGTAGTTAGTCAGGACTCTCTGCTTTGTTTCTGGGTGAGCCTCCGTCTGCAGCGGAATGAGAGCCTTGGACTGCACCGGAAAGGCAAAAGAAAGCACTGTTAACTCAGAGCACGTGTGGTAACCAAGATGGGATTTTAGCATTTGATAAATAGAAAATACAAGATTAGCTGAAATTCTGTATGAAAATAAACTTCACTATGGGCTAAACCAAGTATTAATCTGGTGGAAATGCCTCCTTTCCCATTCCTCACTCCTGTAATTCCTGTAATTCCTACCAGGACGAACAGAAGACCACCACGCGTCAGTACCAGTCGCACCAGTGAGGAAGCTGAAGGATCAGTGGAAGAGAGCTGCAACTACACAGTCAAAACACCCACATTCTGGCCGTGACCTGTTTTAAGCTGGGCTAATGGTGAGTAAATTCACAGTAGTTATTAGCTCATCTGAGGGTAAACCTGGTGCAAGATACTGGAGGACTTTACACGGGAGCACTTCGAATATTCAGACGTTACTGTTGTGTTTTACTTCAATTGATTATTTTTTATTATTGCTTTGCTCTAATGTAGCATCTAGGAGTGACTGTCATAGTTCATAGAATAGCAATTAACCTGTGCTATACCGCAGAAAAGTCAAAATGCTGAAAAAACCCTGTACATTTCAAAGGAAGTGTATGCCGGGGGTCAGCAGGAATTTTATCCAATGCCTCGGGAAAGGAGGGAGCTGCCAGCAGGGCCGTGTCCTGTGGGCAGGCAGCGCTGGGCTCCCAGCAGCGCCACAGCCACCAGTGCTCACCATCTCCTGCGGCACGGCCCCAGTCCCTCTGGCTCTTTCACAGGGGTAACAAGGATGGATTCATTTCCAGGAGCAGGATAATTGGCCCCCAAAGAATTATCCTCATCAACTTCAGTTGAAGAGGTATAATACCTGACCGTGGGCATTATTGCAAAGTGAGACAGATGGAATTATGAGAATTTATTGAGATCATTAAAAACTGTTAGGTATGTCGAACATTTCTAACATTGTGCAAATTGAGTTTTTCTCCATTTAGAGTTAAATTATGGAAGTGCGAAATTATTCTATCCACCAATCCTGGAAAGGATCGAGACTTATTTCAGTGCTCAGATGCTGGCTGCACTATTACATTTCTCAGTGTTCACGTTACATAATTTGTTTTAACACAGAATCCTAAAGAGTATCTAGTAGTGAAACCAAAGTCCTTGGAACAAAGAAGGGCATACTTAAATTTAAAAGGAACTTAAATGAGAGTTTTCTCCCAAACAAGACAGAGCTCTTGCGCACCTTTTACATATTCAAACTCCCACTGACTTTACTGGAGTTTAAAATACGCAGGGATGGAAGAACGGACAGGAAAAAGGAAAAGGAAGGCACAAACAGAGGCAGAGATGGAGTAAAGGATGGGACAAACTAATAACAAGTTTGACAACAAAGTCTTACCTCTTGATTTTGTATTTAAAAAATATTTTCTTGATACTTATGGCGTTTATTTCCTACTTTTGTAAGGATATAGCAGCTTAGCTAGATGCAAGTAATAAATCCTGCAAAGGTGATCTTTCCAAGTTAATAAATGACAGCCAGAAGAATCTACACCTTGATATGAACGTATAAAGCTGGACTGGGAGCAAACACTTCCAAAATTCTATTACAGTCATGTAGTAAATTTAGATTTCATTTACAGCCCTTGCTAAGACCCCTAGTACTTTACTAAAAAAAAAGAGGGATATTGAAAGTCGTTACCTGGTTGTCAGAAAGCCACAAAGCTGCCAGTTCTTTAAGTTTAGTAAAAGTGAATGGTAAATTCTTCAGTCTGCAAATGATAACATTGGAACAACATGAATCCTTCATTTTCACAATAGTTTCTTTTTAAGATTTGTATGTAAGCATGTTTATCTTGATCATACTGAAATTTCTGTAATGTCATATCTTTATTTTCTCTCATTTTTAAGGGTATTCCACATTAAAAGTGGCATATGGAATCTAAAACTACTGACACCATACCCTAAAGGTACTAAGGAGATCCCGGTATTTTTGCCTTGTCCATAATGTAACCAAAGTTACAGTTTATAACACAGAAAATGGAAAAAACCTTGGTCCCAAGGAGACTTATAGGAAAGACCGAACCGCTTCCAGTGTAGCTAATAGAAATCCTTTTATTGGACATTTGAGTTTTGGAACAGAAGTACCCTACAATTATTGAAAATTCATTTTTGCAGAAATTTTGGGAAAAAGACTAAAGTAATATAAATATTCACAGTGAACTTAAATGACAAAACTAAATGGAACGGTAAAAACATGAGCACTTTAATTATACACGTAAACACGTTTCCTAAAAGTGATGTGAATGCGGGAATGGGGAAAAGATGACTAGACACTTTTGGAAACGTCATTCATGTTTTTCCCACTAGCTAATTCTGAACGTATTATTTTTACTTTTCCGCCCGTGCCAACAGGAGAGGCCTGTGCCAACCACACACTGGGGTTCTCCCCTTTGTGTCACAGAAGGTTAAGGAGCTGGAGGACCGTAGGAAGAAATCACCAACCAAAGGACCGTCTACGAAGACAAAAGCTAAATGGGATTTAACACAAAGAAAAGAGGGAAAGCCCTTTTCTGGGAGAGCCAGACAGTCCCGCAGTGTGGAAAGGAAGGCTCTTACGGACACATTCACTCACCCCTCAAAGACAGGCAATGCACCAGCAGGTGCTCCACCTGCATCAGGAGAACCCTTGGCCCTCTACCAGTAACCAACCAACAATACTCCGACAGTCCTCTTCAGATCAAAAATCTTTCTGGATTTCTGGGAGATAAGCATCTCACAAGCTTTTGTACCGTTGCCTCTATGCAGTGCTTTGAAAGTGTATCCATTATGGAATTACTTTAGATTTATTTTTGCCACAAAGTCATTACCATTAAAAATCGTGTTATTTCAGCAAGTGGTGTGTACTTCCTGCAAGTTACGCATTTTAAAGAGTGATTTTAATAAGAATACCTTATCCTAAAAATGACTTATCTATAAAAGTGAAATAAATTGATGTGAATGCATACACACACATAGTGTGCTATGAGATAATCTCCAATCAAATGCCTGTATAGATCAGAGCAGTCTTACATGTGTGTGCATGTCTAAACCTAGAAGTAATGCCAAAAGAAAGGAAGGAGTGTCTAAACTACCTGAAATTTAGTTTTCGTTCCTGTCTTATTGTGTGGAATAGTGCACTGTGCGACATTCTTTATAAATTAAAGTTACAAGCTTAAGCTTTAAACATAAAGATTCTTAATTAGTGTTTATCCAGATGTATATATTAGTTTAACCATGAAAGGTAAATACATAAATGTTTTTCCAGTTTCATCAGTGGAAAGAAGGTTATACTACAGCTACGAAGGATCTCAAACGTTAGTTACGCATGGATGTAGGTTGATTACTTTCTACATATTATAGGCCAGATGCTATTTGGTGTAAATCAGCATAACTGCTGATTTCAAAGAACTAACTCACATCATCCTCAGTAAAGGATTTGGCCTCCTCTGAAGAGAAAACTCTTCATCAGTAATTGAAAAAAGTGATTAATCTGCACTGCTTCCGTTGGTCTAATACACGACTGCAGTCAGATGTCAGTACAAAGAAATGTGAAGCTTATGGCTGCGCTATTCAGGAGAGAGCTTTTCTTTTATGCTGAAATGCTGAAACTGCTCACTAGACAGTTTGGACAATTACACACGTAGTTGTTTTTATAAATCTAAGGGAAAATATATTCACAATACTAGATGAAGCTTTAATTGGTGCATAGGTAGTTAAATAAGAAGATGGCCAAATTAAATTAACTTAAAATTCGCAGACAAACTATGCTGTACCAAACTGACTTATTCTTCCTTTGGATGGAAGACAATCTCTAACACTCGCCAGCCACCCGCTCTGCACGCTTGCTTGCACAAGCAACAGTTTCATTCCTGGGCAAGTTTTTAATCCCTAATAACTTCAATTTGCAATCTCTTAAACTGATTTGTAAAAAAGAGCTGAAAATGCGATAGCCAAATTCAAGAAATCTCTTAGTGCTATAGAAATTGTCTGTATTCATATTAATTAGGTTAAATTACAGGTAAACTCATACATGCCATTGGTAAAACGTAAAAGTTATTAATAAAAATTCTTCTTTTAAGGTAAATCCTGAAGCACCAACTGCTTTTTCAGGAAAACAGCTATCCCCAGTAATAGTCTGGAAAAGCATGAAATGCGTATGTGCTTTTTAAAGTGTTGAATCTTCACATAGAAAATGTTTCCTTATGAGAAAAAAAGGAGAAGAAATTTCCGCTGAAGCTCCTCAGGTGAATAACAACAAACTAAAGCAAAACCAGCACACTTTTAGAAATGACATCCCTAAGCATTAAAGCGTTGTAGCCTATGACTGCACAACCTCAAAGGAGCCACATGTCAGTGTGTGGACTGGAACGAGGACTTCAGAATAATTCCTTCCAGTATTAATCCTAGATTACATCTTTCACGCAATTTGTTAAGTTCTTAAGGGCTAAACACTTTAAGAGTAAGCTAATGAGTATTATTCATGGAACACAATAAAACAAATAAAATGTCATTGATGCTGTTTAAATATAAAAAATATCAAATGGTGATATTTGAGGGGTGTTATGGGGTGAAGGTGGTCTTTGCTTTTATTGTAAGCCTACTGAAAAACATAATTTTAACTTGTCTTTCCTGAGAATAGTTTTTCTCACACATTTGTAAAATAGCCCACTAGATGTTTGTACCAGGCACTAATTTCTCATTTTGTTATGCCCTAAGTAAACAAGCTCAGAGTATGGGAAGAGCTTCCACTGACCATTAGTTTAAGTAACATAATGTACGAAGAGCCTACCAAACACCTAGGGGAACACTTTCTAGATTCATCAATGCATATATTATACTTTGGTGACGTTCAGAAAGAAGTTTCAAATAATAACCCAAACATGAAAAATTCATGTCAAAACATGTCGAAAGTTAATCCTAACAAGCAGCACTGCCGGTCAGTTGGTCAAGCCCACAGATAGTTGCTATTTGTGATAGTTCTCCAAGGTAACTCTCAGCAAATTGATAATAATAGGGTTTTCAGGGTGTGAAAGTTTAAAGGAACATGATTCATATTAACCCATCAACATACTGTTCACAAACCCACTTGTGGATATACATGGGCAGAAGTAATTAGCTCTTTGGCAATGAGGAATATTGTATAATTAAATAGCTAAACAAAATCAGAAAAGGTACGCTGGGGAGCAGGTTTTTTTGTTTTTTTTTTTTTAATGGATCAGGTAATCTTTGGTCCCTTTTTCATCTAAGTTCTGTGGGTGAGAATCAGAACAGTAATTGAGTTCTGACCCCAGGACAGAAGGTGATGATTCTTTCAGCTCTTCGTTAAGAACAATCTAAAACTAAAAGAAAGGTTACTTACCAGTAACCGATGCTCTTTGAGAAGTGTAGCCCAAATGTACATTCTAACAATTCTACCTCTCAATCACAGGACTCATACCTGGAAGGACTCTGAGGAGAGAGGAGAAGCAGATGGAAGACAAATGTATATGTGGACTACACATTGTGAAGAACACCGGTTACTGGTAAGACATCTTTTTTTCTTTGAATGAATCCCATGTGCACTCTTAACAGTGACTGAATCCAAGCAGCTATCCCCAGTGACTCATTACGTGGTGGAGGTCTCGATATCGTTCATGCAAGTAGTAATTGCACAAGTACTTTATCAAAAGCTGCACTGATTCTTGAAGCACTGGAGACAGCGTTATGCCTGGCAAAGGCAAGGATGAATCTCCAGGCAGCTGCATTGCAAGTATCTGGAACCAAAACTTTCCTGACTGCAGAGTGTGAAGCCACCTAAGCTCTGGTCAGAGGCACACTAGCCCTCATTAGACTCCACCTTAGCAACCTGATAGCAAGTCAAGATTCAACACATCCTTGTCTTTTATTGTGAAGAGGCAACCGAATACTGCATTTCCCAGGGATGAAGAGCCTGTAACGGGGTTGAAAAGGTTTGGACCTGTAAAGATAAAAGGAGAGAGGACTCTTTCCCATAGCATGGGAAAGAAAAGCTGGAGTCTAATTCCCTGGTTAAAATGGAATTCTAACATGAATATTCGAAGAAAGTCCTGGAACTAAAACAGCTTCTGGTCAATTAAGATCAGAAAGGTCCATCTTACAGCGATGAGGACCTTCAGAAGACAGGGAACAAGAGCGAAAGCCTGTAGTAGCTGAAAACATAGTACTAAAAACACACTGGAAGAGAGACTCCAAACACTGACCCACCTTTGACCAAAATGTGTCAGCTCACAAAAATTTGAGATTCCCATTAGCCTGAGTGGCAAAGAGGTCTACGTCAGGTTTGCTTCCTTCCTGAAAGACATCCAGTCAGGATTTTAGACCGAATCTCCCAAAATGTTTCTGACTTGGATACCAAGACAAGCTCCAGATAATGCAAAGGAGAGCTGCTCTTTTCCTCTTTACGTGCTCCATCCCAGTTGCCCATCACTCCATGTGTGCATGACCATCCAGAGAGCAGACTGCAAATTTTCCACCGCTCTGGCAAGGCAAGTTCAAAGCCACCAGCATCCCTGTACTCTACATGCCTTGAGCCAGAGTGCACTCCCCATTCACGAGGAACATGTCCAGAATGAACAGTTTTGGTGGCAAAAGGGCATCTCTCAATAAACACTTGAGTAGCCCAGCTACCAGCAGGGAAAGTCACTGGGGTAAAGACAATGATGTAAGAGGCTAATGAATACACAAGTGCACCATTTACAGTCACAGTTGTAGACACCGGAGGTGGAATTTGGCATGTGACAGAGTAGAAGGAGATGACTGTGAGATATCATTCACTGGGACGAACCTGCAGTGGGTAGATCCCCAGTGGAAGACTGTGTTCTCTTTGTAAAACTATACATCCATGGTGATCAGCATGGATTGATAATCATGGTGAGGGAGTCTGTTCCCTCTACAAGGAAAGTAACATGCAAAGATGTATGAGCAACAGGACATCTGCCCGAATGGACATGGAATCCTCTCTAGTGTCAGGAGGAGAAAGTCATAAAGGACTGACCAGACAAATTCTGAAAGAACATGCGACTATGTGCACAGTCCATCCCATTTGTTATACAGTACAGGGAGTAACAGCTGCTCGTCAGATTTGTGCAAGGTTGGAGCTTTCATGCCAACATCAGCAGTGTTTGGTGTGAAGGGGTCTGCCTTCACAGCAGAGCCCACCGAGGCCAGGGCTCAGCAACAGGCTGACAGGGAAAAGCCTGACCCACATCCCAGGACCCAGGAGCCCATCACCGTAGGGTGAAGCACAAGCACTGACCCCTTGGCTCTAGAATCACCTCTCCGCTCTGCTTGCGTGTCTCTGTCTCCTCTTCCTATGGCTCAAAGGGGTATTGAGGAAAAGAGCTGGTGTGCTCTACCCTCTCTGTCACATCTGAAGCAGGAAGAGTAGAGGGGCAAAACTGCTGTGATACCATGGAAAGGTTCCTAGCAACAAGCAGAGCCCAGGTACACTCCTTATTAATGTGTACATGTGGAGTCACTCAAAGAAAGAATGGAGATTGCCTTAATGTTAATATGAATGCGAAAATGGGCAAACAGAAAAGTAAAAAAAAAAATAATAGAAATTCAACATTAAGATGGTACCTGAACTTTGTCCAAACTCTTTGGTGCCAAAACATTGAAACTTTTTAGTTTCATTAAGGTGGGAAGTTCCACAACGAAAGCATTATCACAATGCCTCAGCAAGGCAACATTTAACCTCAGCCGGAATTGATATCAACAAAGGAGGAAGAATTTACTCCCCAAACTCCTCAAGAAAAGTACATGGGACAATTCAACCAGGTTAGAAGGTTGAAGTTCTACAGTCTGAGTCAGTTCCTATCTCTCCTAGTTTAGACTGTTCTCTCCCACTAGATCTACAACGCTTACAACTCGCTGTACAGTCTGTCAGGTGGACGTGAGAGAACAACTTCCCACCCCAGCAGGCAGAGGTCCCCTCCTCCTGCCCTCCTCACACCTGCTTTGGCGCACAGCCACCTTTTACCTTTAGCTAGCTTTGGTGTTCGCCACTCCATGGTGAGCAAATGGGCTGTGAGGGGTGTCATAAAATGAACACTACAAGAAGAACGATAACTTCTTCCATTTTCAGTGAGATAAATCAGCTCAGTCTCTTATCCAGTGAGCCTCGGGCAAGCTAAGGGTAGATGCATGGCTACCAGCCAGCACTGAAGTGGCAAGGACAACAACTGACACATTCCACCCCAAGGAACATCACATCATTGGGATGTTGGTCCCATAATTACCTTCCTCCACAACGGAAATCCCAATCCTCCCTCACACCTGGGCAGCTGGGGAAAAGGGAAGGTGGGGCAGGACTGCTGCTTTGGTGGCATCCAGCTGTCAGGCCAGCTTGGTTGGGAAGCCTTGCCGGCTCTTACCACCTACACTGCCCCCTCCCAGCAGTGAGCCACCCCCTCCCTCTCTCACCCCAGCAACAGCACTCATAACCAGTAATTACACATGAAGTCACGTGCCTGAAATCAGTACCTGACCTGGCTGAAAAGTTGCTTGGCAAAAAAAAAAGGGGGAGAAAAAAAGGGACTAGTTCACTTATTCCTCAAGACAAACTCATGGCACAATTACAGGTTTGAAAAAGGGGCAGAGCGATCCAGCTCAGGTTGGTTAAGGTGACAGGGAAGGCACCCTGCAGTTGCAACTCCTTGGACTCCTGAGAGGCCCCGAACCAGCACTGTTCAGTTGCCTCCTCACTCCTACGCCCACCCGGTGCCTCCTCCTGCCTCCCACTACAGCTGTCCGGGCAGCAACAAGGTGGACCAGCCCCTGGAAACGTCCATCTGAAAATTCACCGTATTTCTGGTAGGCTGCTTTCAACTCTATCACTCACGTAGTCAAGATCACCATACGCCTGGACAGAATGGCACTAGGACAGGACAGGGTATGAGGATGTACGAAGAGGGAGGGGAAGCTGGACTGCCTTTGCTGGCATGAATGCCACCCTCAGGGACATTAAAGTGTTGCCTGAAACCCCGTTTCAGACTCTAGCTGTACAGGTAAAACACAAAGGTAGACTGCTGCGGTGACACACTGATGGGAGAGTGCTCCCTGTCCCTGGGAAAGCACTGGACTCTGAAACCCAAAGTCAGGAGACCCCAGATTTGATTCTGGGACTTGGCCAGTTTCAACGCAAACTAGACTTAAGTTTTATGTTCTGGTCCATACGTAATGTATATTATGATACACAGTTGTAATGCGGAAAATCACCTAACAGAATTAAGCAAATATTTTTTAATCAATGTATTACAGGGATTTCTACGTTACTTCATTTTACAGTTTATGGTCAACCTTAATTTCAGCAATGGAACTGCTGACAGTAAATCAGGCACTGATGTGGGAAGTCCTTCCCCTAATTTTTACTGAGTACGGGTGATAAGTACTGGAAACAAAACGGTATTCACACACTATTTGTTGCACTACTGAGCAAACTTGTATTTCTGTGGGTAGACTGAAAATTAGCATTCTTGGAATGTACACATGTATAAATTTCAGGGAAATGTCAGTCTTTTCTGATGCCTACGGCAGCACGTGATTGGTATCAAGACAGGCTCAGTTTAAGCGTTCCATTTCTCAGAGGAACAGTCATGTGCATAAGAACAGAAGAATCTGGTTTTTTGACCAAAAACTTTGCTCTGCTGAAGGAAATAATAGAAAATTGTCTTTTCATTTCAGAGGAGTCAGGATAACATGCTAGTGTACTTGCATTTCATGATTTCCTGTATATCAGCTTGTCACAATTTTTTAATCATTAAATATTACAAAAGTATATACCATTGAAAAGCCAAATATCACTTTCACATGGAAATGGCAGGAAATAAAAGAAGTAAACAGGTTTTATTCCATTAAAGAATACTGAGACCCAGATCTTGGCCCCGTTCAAGTTTTTCTTTGGATGTCAGGAAACTAAGACCAAACCATAAAGATTAAAAAAAAAAAAAAAACCCAAGATTTTTTTTCCTTGTAGTTTAAATGAAGTAATTCTAAACATAATTTTTATATTTTTAAATACATTTTATATAAATGTAATTTTACAAATACCATAAAAAACAGTGAAAAATATTTTAAAAATTTATAAAATAAATTTTTATAACAGGTTAGAAAAAATGCGAACTGTACCTGTTATCGCTCAGATTTAACACTCTCAGCTTCTGCATCTGACCAATTTCATCAGGAAGAAATTCGAGCTTGTTAGAGCGCAGAGACATCACTGTTACATTTTTACAGCTTCCAATCTATAGGAATAAAAAAACCCCAAGATGTCAGGATACCTACTTTGATAAAATTTATTATCACTAACTTTTTATGTTGGGAGGTGGCCCAATTGTGTTTTTACTTTAACTAATAAAAACCAGTAAATACAGAATCCAAAGACAGAGCGTAGTGCCCTCCCTGTGTCAGTAACACCAGGGCAATGCCTAGGGTTACTTGCACCACTCTTCGGAGGGATACTCTCACCTTTACATAAATTTAACAATTCACTGGTTTTACTATTTTACTATTGAGTGTGTAAGAAAGATTCGGTCTTCCACATTGTGCAGAAACAATTGGTTTAACAGATATTTTGTCTGAATGCGGGTGAAATCTTGGGCCTGCCACAAAACATTTCAATTTGTAATTTAAAAACAGAATCAGCTTCTCACTTCTCTGGGCAGCTCAGGAAGGAAATTCTCATCCACAGCCAACGTCCTCAGGTTATGAAGGTAGCCAATGGTAGAAGGCAAGGACTCCAACTCATTACAGCTGCAGTCAAATTCTTCTAATAAAGATAAACTGAAATTGTAAATACACTTGTTAGATGCTATACAAGGGGGAGGTAACAAAAGTTAACAATCTAAACCCTGTGGAAGTTTTAAAGCATCAGACTACTCCAGACATCGTGCCCTGAGGAGGGAACCGTTATTGCAGTTTTCCCTAGGAGAAGTCTATAATAATATGATTTTAGGAACTATTGGGGACGCCGTTAATCAATCTTACCCAGTAAGACAGTTTAAGAAAGACGACTTGGTTTCCACACATGATCATTCTTTTTGTAGTGAGGAAGTACTCCAAGAACTTAGACAGCTATCAGGGCAATTCGTACTAAGCTGAAGAATCAAACCAAAAAGTTTATAATCTTAACATGCAAAGACAGACAACAGGCAAAGAAATACTGCTGGTGAGAGCAAAGGGAAGGGGAGATTGCCTCAGGGTACATTCCCCCTGATGCACTTGGCTTCGTTTCTAACAGGGATGAGTAGGGAAAAAATATGAGCTTGGATCCAAACTCAGCCAAGTAATCTCAGCCTGTTGCAGTCAGACACAGCTTTTGTCAAAGTGCTTATCTTTCACGTGTTGAGAAAGAGGGTTAAAAAGTGATCTTGAAAGGGTATCCGTATGGCAAGGACCGAAACAAAGCACACTAAAGTAAGTAATCTTCCGACACTCAAGTTCTCTCTTCAAAACAAATGAAATCATCTCCATTTCTGTCTTGTATCTCTTTTCCGAGATTGTTGTATTCTGTCACCTGATGAAAAGAGAGACCCGACCTTTCCTCCATGTACTCATGTTTTCAGGAGAGAGGAGGAAACAGAGACAGCTGAGAGAAAGTCCCCTGTTGAACTGAAGCCCCCAGTGCGTATGGAGAAAGCACAGCTTCCTACTGCACGGAATTGCCATTCAGTGCACTCCTGCATTTTATTATCCACGAAGAGGTTGTGTAATGAGTTGGAGGTTGTGCACCGAGTCCTAAACAAAAGGGGCCCACCTTGAACAAGCCACTCCCTTCCCTGACAGCAGCTGGCAGGACAAAAGCCAAGGAAGCGCCAACGCAGGACGCTGACACTCGGCACCTGAACCACCCACCCCGTGCTGCTCCGGTACCCAACGGCCTTCAGAGCCGTTCTGCTGCTCTCTGGGAGTCTGTCCTGGCCCGTCACGCAGCCCTCAGCACCCCGAGGGGCTGCTTCGCCCTGAAGACAGCAGCTGCTCTCAGGGAACACTTAAACATCTGTCTTACTTTGCTGATTAACAATCAACAATTTGACCTTTGCTAATGCAAATAACACGAACAGGAATATATATGTAATCCATGTTATACATACAAATACATAAAAATAGATACATATTACATGCATATTATGTACGTAGACACACACATAAAATATTATGAAGAAGTATCTACTGAATCTCTAAAAAAATTAGGCTGGGTATAAAAAGTCTTGAGATGAACACTGCACTGCACTGCTCGTTCAGCTCCCGGAATACAACTTTTGTGTGACCCATTACAAATGCCATCGCTCCCGCCTTCTGCTGCCCCTTTTTTGCTCCATGTGTACTACATTTTTCTCTCAAGTGCTTTAATTAATAGCAAGGTTAAATGGCAAGCAATTATTTCTTCCTCAACATTTGTCATCTCCCTGTCCACTGATGAAGGGACTAGGTGCCCAGAAGATTGACTGTTTTTTTCCAAATAATTTGGTAGATCTGAACAAAAGTTTACCTCTGCTACAAGCGTTGCTCCTTAGTATTTATATGAGTCACAGCTGGACTTTCACTGTATGTCTAACTTACCTTTATTCCAGTTCCTTAATTAAAAAAAGGTCTTTCAGCCTTCAAATTTTATAAGACATGAAACCAGAAATAGCTACTCCTAACATGGAATTCTCAGAACTTTCCTCTAATTGCTGTATTTCAGTAGGCTGAAAAACCAAAGTGAGTCATACAGTGATTAGCGAAAGAGATGCATGGAATATATCCAAAAGCTCTGCCAGGTTTGGTTAGAGCTTTTCTTTAATACAAGCTTTGTATCCACCACAATTTATTTCAAACCAGATACAAAACAATTTCAGTAAAGGCAAAATTCAGTCATGTTTACCTATTTCATACAGAATATGTGCTTGGCAGAGCAAGTCCAACTGGAAAGCTTGTTAAATAGCGAGATGCACACATTCTTCCTTTTACTGATGATAACACAACCAGAAAAGCTTGAAAATAGATAAGCTAATTGAGAACTGCTGTTTCCAATGGCAATCGGAAAATCTGATACGCTGAACTGTAATGGTGGAAGTTTCCCTGACACTGAAGAATGACTTCATCAGACAATAAAATTTTATTTGAAAGGTATTGTCTGGCAGGGACATTCTCAGCTTCTTTCCTTCCTGATGGCGTCATCAGCAGACAAATGAATAATAAAGTAAGTAATAATTTCTTTATTTTATAAATAAAAACAACAAAGTCAGTGTGAAACTGTATTTTATCTCTGTAACTACCATGGATAAAAAAGTATGAACTTCAGAAAGTGATTCTTGCACATCATGGATTGTGCATGAAAGTCAGTTGACAATAACAGCTATAATTCCGACAATGCTCATTTAGCTATAATATCATTAACCTTACTGTCTTCTTGGGCTAAATTCAGATCATTCTTGACAGGTTTGAAGCAAGGCAGACAAAAATGAGACACGCAGCTGCTGTTCAGTTTGGCACCCATTGAAATGAGGCAGTTCACAGTGACACCCTCCTACCCACGAAGTGAGAGCACGGGCATTCGCTCATGTCCTACGGACAAACCCCCCAGTCTTTGGGTCCAATTTGGTACTTAATGTGAATCCATTGATTTTATGAGGAATGTTTCATTAAGCTGGGTCTACCGTGTATAGCATCTTGCTGGGTCAAACTCTAAATGCCGCTTGCAGGCTTGCCCTTTGAACAAGGCTGCCAAAAATGGGGGTGGCGGTTCACTGTGAGCAACATCGACTCAGACAGCGTTGAAGTGCTCCATGTCTCATCATGCAACTGGTCCCTGGTGGGAGAGTTCCCTCCTCCACACAGCTAATCTGTGTGTGACAATAATATACTCTGCAGTGGGTACTGCAACTACCATTTAGGAGAGAGCGACCCAGTAGGAAACTATCCAAATGGATGAGTCAGAGAAAGGAAGTTCATTGTGATGTGGGAGACGCTGTCCTCATTAAACGAAAGTACTTCATTTAAAAAGCACAACCAATCACTCAAAAATAATGTGATAATATTAGGTGATTAGCCTACTGCTCTGCATATACACCGTTTAGAGCAGCAGTATCTTTAAAAATGTAACTAAGGCTCCACGCCAAACAATACTGAACAGATATTAGGTTAAAAAAAAGAGGGATTCCCCTTCAATTTGAACAATTCAATAAATAAGAAAGCACCTTCATGAAAGGTTTTAAAAACTGACCCCCAAAATTTTTAAAGATAATGTTGGACACTATATCAACCTTTTTGCAAAGTGTTCGGTACAGCTTTGAGCCTTACAAGCTTTCATTGCCTATCAGAATTTATTGCTACACAATGTTTTTAAAATTTCTCCTTTTCTGATTCGTGTAACCAACTTTTAATACTCTCCATGAATACCTCGTAAATCTAGATACTGCAAGAAGCACAGCATGGTAAGCCAAACCTGAGCTTTCAGTTGCTATGTTGTAATAGTTCACAAATTTGGATGTTTTTTTTCCCCGACTGGCATACCAACAACTACATTATTATTGAAATTATTACTGTAAAATGGAGGCAGGACTAGTGAAGCCCCGGCCCAAACCACGGCACCATGTGTTCAGTCACACCAGACACACAACCGTTACTGGGCTGAACTCCGCTTCTTCTGCATGAGCACCACCGCTGGTGCAAGGAGGATGACGAAAACACTAGAGCTACAGCTGTAGAAGGCAGCCAGGGACCGTGTATTCCGAATGTTTTCCCAAATATCAGTCTATATGGCATTTCAGAACTAAAATATGTAGAGGAAGAGGCATCCTACAAAAATATCAATGATAAAAATATGTTCTGCTAGAAAGGGATATGTGCAGCGTGAAACAATATGAAGAATCACCTATTTCCATACTTGGAGACAGGCTTGCATCCGCCTTGAATTTTACAATAAATTGCAGATTTCATTTAGCAAGAAGCTGAAGACACACAGCAGTACAAGACAGAATTTTGCACCAGTGATCATGCAATATCTGACAAAATGACAGCTAACGGGCATCATTAGTGCTTTTCATAATACGATTACTTACATGATACTCTCACATTTTGATGTATACACCTATGAAATTGTCATGACTTTTTCATTTATGCTACATCAATATTTTAGGAAATCTTCATACATACGAGGTTTACAGCCATTTTCTGTTCAGCATCAAGTACTGGCTGTTGCTATGGAAACAGATGTATTCCCCCAAATACTTCTACTTCTTCTACTTTTGTTGCTCTAATCATCTAAATCAAGTGATTCATACAGAAAAATATCTGTGTTCTTTTTCTTGGAAAATGTGATGCGTTTCATCTTCTTATCACTTACGCCAGTATAAGTGCCCAGAAGTAATAGTGTTGGTCCAAATTTAAACGCTATAAGCTGGGTGTTAGGCACACAATTTGAAATTATTTTATAATTCAGTATAGCTTTGTCTTATTTTTTATTTTAAAAAACCCACATTCCACAAGCAGGAGGAAAACACATTTTACTTCATGTTGAAAATCATGAGACTCGTACTCACTTTCCAATTGCATTTGGCAGAATCGTAAGTTGATTGTCATCTACTTTTAAAGTTGTAAGCCTTTTCAACAGTCCTACAAAACAGGTAAGGAAGATGTAATAGAAAAATATTTCACATTAATCTTTTTTACTTTCTGTAACCTTCCCTATCCTTAAAGAAACAATGATTTCTAACACTGAATAACTTTCATCTAGATTTTAGGAAACATCTGTATATAGGACAGTACACAGACACATTCTTGTTCCAGTGAAAACACGTTTCATCAAAATGAAGCACTAATTAAATGTTAAGCTGAACTGCAAGTGAAATATTAAGTGTATTTCTGGAGTCTTGAAAAAAAAAATGTAAAAAAATAAAAGAACAGTACCTCTCTGTGTAGGAAGAGCAGTATTTCTACTTACCTATTAATGCTTCGACTGCATTCAAGTCCTGTTGCCTTGATTAAGAGGTGCTCAGGTCATAACAGAACATTAGGCAAATTATGTAAAATAAATGCTCCATTTATAAAGCTTCCCAAGATGTAGGTATTGACAGAAAATCAGAGTCAGACTGAAAACCAGAATCAATCCTGAACGCGTTTGTATATGCAGTTAATTCTTATCACTAAAAGCACTGCTATATATCTAAGGGTAAGCAGATGCATAACTGGGTAACGTTTACCAAGAAGGGAATGAAGCTTCAGCTTTACCAGTGTGTAACAGCAGAAAACAAGAAAAAAGTAGACAGAAACAATGGGAAAAATACTGCATTACAGTGCTGGAAACAGAGCTTGAAACAGATTTCCACCTTCTGCAAGTATTAACACTTCAAAACCTGTTTTTTCTTTGAAAAAACTCTGGATATACTGAAACAGCATTTTTAAAATTATTATTTGTAATTAATGCTGGGAATAACATAAATTAATCACTAATACACAGAAAAATGTTAAACACAATGTGCATTAATATGAAAGCTGAAGCAAATGAAAACGTAATTAAAAGAGACGCTAGAAACACTACTCATTCCAATCGCACAGCGTTTTTGTTGAAAACTTTTTCAAAATCAGCACGTTCCAAGAAACACCTAGGTTTCAATAAAATTTTCTTTTAAGAGGAAAAAGTTCCACCAAAATGAATTTCAGCAAGCTGTCATCTGAAAACGCAGTATTAAAATGACTTTTTGCTTTACTTCTGTTAAATCTATTACCATTCAGTAGGAAATACGAACTTAATACACCTAATTGCAAGAACGTGTAATTCAAAATGTAAACATGTACTCCTTTTGTACAGGAGCCAAATGCCCACTAAAAAACAATCTGCATATCAGAAAACCACCAAAAGCAAAAATTCTAGAATTTATGGTGAGCTGCAGAAGACCAAAATGGAGAAGAGCTGTAAAAGCCATCTAGTAACATCCATGCAGCACAGTATCATTAGTTAGAAATACAGTCTGGAGTCGACTGAGTTGATTTAAAATTGGGGAATTTAACAGTTCCATGTTCAAAGGGACACACTTAGGAAAGTGAAAAAGATGATGATGATGATGTAGTAGGCTCACCGGCTAGAAGCAACAGAAGAAAGGAAAAACTTCAAGTGTTTCCAAAGAAAACAGAAGGGATCAAGACAGCAACAAATTATCCAGATGCATAGAGTGGTATGCCTACAACCATGTAGCTTCCACAATTTCTGTGTATTCTAAATAATTCTGAAATTCGACGCGTGCAATACAGTCAAAAAAGAAAATGAATAGTTTGGACTATTTCTTCGTTGAATGCTCTCATATGGAATTGCACTGCTGTAACCAAGAGTAGCGATTTCCTTCAAGAGTTTAACTGTTAGCATAATCACTGTTATACTTAATTTCAAATTTAGATTAGATCAATTATATCTTTCTTTGCTTATTTTCTTTAAAGTAGCAAATCTGAATAACCAATACCTTCTAACCATGTATTTTTTTCCTGACTTTACAAAATGGTCTTCATGGACTGTCCAGACACAGATGTTTCAAACGCCTTTGGAATTTAATGGCAGTTCTTGTTCCAGCTATTATAGAGTCTCATCATTAAAAAAAACCAAAAAGGTATAAATGGAATTTTGAACTGTAAAAGACGACAAGAAATCCTGAGCTTTTCTCACCTATGGAGTCTGGCAGTTGCTGCAACATGTTGGATGACAACAGGAGATCTTCAAGTCCTTCACATCCTGATATGTCCAAATCAACAGTTTCTATCCTGTTTTTTGACACATCCAGGTACACGAGCTGTTTTAACTTCCCTATAGACTTAATAGCATGTTACAAAGCGTTACTTGAAGAGATATACATGGCATGCCAGGTTCTAAGTTTAATTAAAGACAAACAATAGTAATACAGGCTGATATTCAGTTATCTCAGCATCCTTTCTACAAGAGTTATTTCACTGGAGCAGTAACCGCAGTGGTCTAACAGCCTTCCTCTTCAGATAACTGCAAAAGGAACTGTACCAAACTGAACGACACATATCAAACTAATTAATTTGATCCAGATTCATTAAATCTGCAGAAAGTTGGAGTTCTCATACAGTCATACAGCTGTACTATTTCTTCAGTTGGACACAGATCCAAGGGACTTCTACTCACAATTCTCTTTTACTCATAACAGCAGTCCTCAAGGTCACAGAGGTTAGACACACAGGTAAAGCTTTTCTGTGTCAAACCGGTTCACTGAATTTATAAAATCTAAAATTAGACTTCAGATATTCATAGTTCATTTATGAGCGCTTAATCCCCATAGTACGGTTTTGTGAAGACAGTGTTTAACTGCAGCGGTAACATCAATGACCAACATGACACGAATTCTTCCCTAATTTCTTGGAAAATCTTTGTAGTGTGTTAAGATGCCTGCAGAAACAACCCGCTTCTTGATCCATTGTCACAAGACAGTCACTTCATTCTGGATGCGAAATTTCACCAAGAAAATCTGCAAAAAAGATGCTGTCCTTTTCCTTAAACTAAAACCTACAAGCGGAAGAAGAATCCCTGGTGGGTGCAGAGTGGCGGAGCTGGCTCCAGGACCCACTGACGGGGCTGTGACCCAGCCCGGAGGAGGGAGAAGGCAGCAGGAAGCCACCGCGGGGCTGCAGCACTGTGCAGCCACACAAATACGGCTTCAAACCCGGTGAAGAAACATTCATGGCCTACACAGCCATTTATGGATTTTGGGAAAGCCATGGGAGTCGCTTGTGAAGCATACGGTTCCTATAAACGTTCGTGGGAGTGGGTTTTTTAGTTATATACACATACTTTTAGTGTTTTTTTCACTGTACGTATGAAAAAGGAAAATAGTTTAAGAGAGCTTCATCTCCAGGTACTCTCGAAACAATATGAATATAGCTCCTTTTCATCTCTTACCTCGCTGAGATCTGCTCTCTGCTTCTAAGGAGCCAGTTTCATGTTATCTTTAACCATATCTGACTTGTTGTATAAAGGGAAAATCTTCCTCTCACCCCGACCTTTGCCATTCTCCCCATGTTAATAGTTGAATACAATCTTTGTTTCTAGCACAGACTACTTTTTAAAAAACTGTATCAACATGGGAAACATGGCAAATCTCTAAATCTTAAAATCAGTTACCAGTTGGTATTTCCTTTCTATTTTTAACACTCAAAATGTAAAGCTGATTTTAACTGTTTTAAACCTCTTGTTTTGGAGAAGGCTTTCATAAAACCTCATGTAGGGTCTACTAGAATCAGATTCAGGAAACATGAATTATTCACTGAAAATAATTATGCTCCTTGGGATTCGGTTCCACAAGCTGCTGAACTTCTTCAACTCCAAATACCCCCTCCAGGGATTACGATAGCTCAGCGGGACTGTGGAGCACGTTTTAGCACTGGATATATAAACTGATTTATTTGTGAATAGAAAAGAAACAGAATAATGGTTAAAATGTTTGTGCCCGCACCCTCTTGCATATTTGGTATTTCTTCTACTCAGTCACACCGCAGCAACAACACTGCAATGTTCCTGGTTTTGATCTCCAGCTGGCTTCAGCATCAAAAAGTGGTTTCAATATCAGCTTTTTTTTTTCCACTAGCAAAACACTCAAAAAGTGGATATTTGGACACTAACTGAAAATGATCATTTTCTGTGCCAACATCCTGCTTAACACAACATAAGAGATGAATGTAATTTAAAGACAAAAAACAGTCACTGCTCAATGCAAAAAATTGAATTTTGATTAACAAATGTTCAAAGCTGAAAGAGGAAGTACTTCTTCTTCCAACACCTCGGCGTGTTTGTGCTAGATTGAGTTCTAAATTTTCCCTGCAGCAATGAGGGGAAATTGTGTGAAATGTAGGATGTCACTTGCGTGATAAAATGCTAATGATGGGGATCCCTTTCTCCAGTCATCATCAGTGTAGGTATTTTAGAGCAAAAATCTCAAATAATTTAAGGCAATGAAAATTGAAAATCAAAGTTCTATTGGGGCGGCAACAACTCAGAAACAGCACTAAGATATAACCAGAACCCTAATGTTTAGATTTTAAAATACTTTTTGTTCCATTTCTAAATGGAGTGCTTTCTAGATGAATATATCTTTATTCCACTGCCTCAGAATTGCTTTTAATATAGTTGAATCTGTACATACCATCTGTTATTTTTAAGTTGATTTAGATTATTTAATATTTCCTCTTCCTTTTTAAAACACGTGGGTTTTTATAAAACTGCGAGTTAATGCATGGTGACTGAGAAGACACTAGGAAATAATTTCCCTCACAATGAAAATACACAACAAATAAAACAGGCACATCCCCATTTAGACACTATCGTGTAATAACACGACATTTAAAGGGGTTTTATATGAATGGCTATGCTGAGACTTTTATTTCTTGAGAATAACTAATGACTGTGTAACTAGGAATAGGTACCCATTCAAGAAAATGCACATTTATTTACTGCAAGCTAAAGAGTTCACTATATCGCAAAATAATTTGATTACATAAAATAAATGTTCATACCCCAGGTAGTACTTGCAAAGAATTATTGTCCATCCACAGCTCCTTTAGATTTTGTATTTGTTCGAGAACCTCAGGCTGAGGAAAAGAATATAGTATTATGGACAGTTAAATAAATCAGTATTTTTTTTAAAGTTAAATATAAATCAGTATTTTCTTTTAAAAAAGATTCCCTCTTTACCTTCCTTTTTTTTTTTTTTATAACCCACATCAGACTTTCAGATAATTAATGACATGAATAGTATGCACATTTCAGTTAGTTCAACCGTTGTTCTTTTTCAAAATTTATAAAATTTCAGAACCCTTGGGAAGAGAAATGAATACAAAGAAGAACTCCTTACAAGTTCTTGTTCTGACCACTCTACTGGCAGCATGCAATTTGTGAACAAGGCAAACAAGAGAAGGGAGAATTGTGGAGCTTCAGGAGCAACGCGCTGAAAAGGAAGACCAGATCTCAGCTTGCAGCACATGCTAAACTCTGCCTTTTGCATGATTTATACTCTTAAAAACAGCTTAACAGAGGCATATTGCTGAACACTTTCCTGGATACACCACATTTATGTACGATTTAATGTCTGCAATTGTCATATTCAGTAGTTAAAAGAACGGCATGCAACGATCAAGCCTTAAAATTACACTATTAAGCTTTAAACGAAGATGTTCTATTCTTTTCAACGCTGTAGGATATTAGTGAGAGAAACTGAAAAGGTAATTCCCCAAATCATTTCTTATTCATTACAGCTGTGAAAATCAAGAATTATCAGGTCACAAACACTTCCAAGTTTCAGCCTAAGAGGTATTTTCCTTTTTCATGAAACGCCACTTTCACAGGTAAAACAAGACTTTCAATTTGCCTTAGCTCTGTAAAGTTGTAAAGATTTTTTTTCAGTCTGCCAGCAACCGATATTAAATATTTCATTTGGTTCTGACTAAATCAGATCCCAGCATTTTAAAAGTCTGTAGTACTATTTCACTGGAATTATTTCAACACAGTGAGAAACAAATCTATCTGTCCAGTGTCACAGAACCTTAAGAGAGACCTCTACTTATCTCCTGGGGTCTAAGCTCCTGGGAATGCTGTAATTCCCATAAGAAATATGACTTTCCAGTTGCCCACATCACAAGGCACATTATGGGAGAAGCTCCTGATGCACCATCGGGTAAGAAGGAACCTGCACATCTGCAGAGCTCAATCCCTCAATTTTCCATGTTGTCACATAATGTGTTTCTATTAAAAAATGATTAGCCAATATTTTAAGGATGATTTCTTTTCCCTTGGCTAAATTTATTGGAATTTTGTTGTCCTTCAATGATTAAAACCACTTCTACTTTCCAGGCTAAATTAATTAATGGTCATTTTATACTATTTGCTCCTGTGATGATTAATGGTTCTTCATTCCTCCAGAGTGTTCACTGACTAAGGTTATTAGAGATAATCATAATTTCCCCTCTCAACTTTAATTTTCTTTTAAATTCCCCTCTTTAAACAGACACCCTTCTAAAAGGCAACAGCCGCCTCCTCTCTTGTACATATTACAGTTTGATTTGAAATTTCTTGAGTACGGATTACGGCATACCATAGAATCAGAGAATCACAGAATGGTTCGGGTTGGAAGGGACCTTAAATATCAGCTAGTTCCAAGCCCCTGCCCTGGGCAGGGACACCTCCCACTAGACCCGGCTGCTCAAAGCCTCATCCGGCCTGGCCATCATCCAGATGAGATCTCACTGATGTTTTGATAAGTGGTATAAAAAACTTCTTATTTGTCTCTGCTAGAAATGCTTCTGCTGATGCATTTTTGGAGAATATTTTCATTTTCCACATAGATTGCCACAATACAGAATACAATAGTATAAAGTAGAGTAGAGTAGTTCCGTTGGAAGGGACCTACAATCACCATCCAAGTCCAACTGCCCGACCGCTTCAGGGCTGACCAACACTTATCATGAAGGGCAGTGTCCAAATGCCTCTTAACCACTGCCAGGCTGGGGGCATCGAACGCCTCTCCAGGAAGCCTGTTCCAGGGTTTGACCCCCTCTTGGTGAAGAATTGTTTCCTAGTATCAAGTCTGAATTGAAGATCGACATTAATCTTCAATAAAAGTATATTACATTTTATCCTTTTTCCTCCTCTCCCCACCTTTAACTATTTTCTTTCAAAATTTCTTCTAAGGCTTTGCTGCTGACACCAGACTCCCGAAACTCTGGAAAGAATGACACCAGCCTCCCCCTCCTTTCAGGCAGAGGCACTGTAACTGCTCTTTATCATTTGTCCTGTGCCATTTTTTGACACTTCAAAGACTGGGAGATTTCAAATCCTTGACCCATACCTCATGATGTAATGCTCCGGTTTTCCTGGAGACCCGTGACACAGATCACTTATTCCCGTCCTTGATTACATTAAGTCACTCAAATATGCCTGCTATTTAGGAAGTGACAATTTCTATTTTAGGAACACATGATTTGTATAATCTTTCCAGATAATGAATGAACAGAATTACTTCATTTTTGCAACTACTTTTATTTGTAACCCCATGCCTATTGCTGCAGGCTGTCTGTGTGGAGCACAGCCTCCCAGTGCACAGGGAGGGACTTCGATCATCCAGGGATGGACTGTCAATGAAACCAAGCTCTTCCACATCACCACAGCTCTAGGCAGTATTTTCTCAATAAGAAGGAACTCAGATTTTCAGAATTCATGAAAACAGAACCTTTCGATCCCTTTTTTCAGGTGATCTTGATTTAAACTAGTGTTGCTTTTCCTACGACATGGCTGCAGATTCATGCCGCTCCCTTGCCTCTTGGCCCAATTTGCTTCTGGCATTTGATTCTAGCTCCTACATTTTTGGACCAGCTTCCTGAAAAATGAGTCAACTCAGGGAGTCCAGTCCTAATAGCAGTATGGGGCCACTGGACTACTGATTTATCATTCTTAGGGGACAGCACGCTATGATGCAAAAACATAGCATGATGCTGGAGTCATTTAAAACAAAGACAACAAAACCAAACCAACCCCAACAAAGACGTACCCTAAATTCAGGAAGCATATATATTTTTCTTCTGATCAAAATTCCAAATACCACTTCTGAAAATTTTATTCTACTTATCTATGCAAAAAAAAATATCTATTTTCAATTAAAAATCTGAGTTATAACCATCTATTTTCTCCTAGATAGCAGTACAAATTAGTAAACATTAGCAGGGTTATAACCATAATGGGTAGAAGATAGCGCACTGCCTATGAACCAGATGTAGACTATTTGCTACAGCTTTCTACTACTAGATGACATTTCAAAATTTGTTTAAAGTGAAATTATCTTAATTTTAATTAAAGCTACAGGAAATATCAACCTCAGAAAATTGTAAGCCCTAATTCAGCAGCACTATTTGTACAGATGGTTTCTCTATGACTCTGGAGGAAAGGGGGTTCAGCTCCCAGGGGTTAACCGTCACTGGACGGGCTGTCGGTGGATAAGGCACACATAGATATTTATTTTGCCATCAGTGCAGTGGTGAGTGTCCCAGTACTAATTTGTTGTCCTACCAAAGCACAGCCCGCCCCCCTCCCCAAATAGCCCTAGCAGTGTTAGGTCTCAAAAATGATGAGGCAGCAGTTATTCTAAATTTTCCTTCTCTTCACATATTTACAGCTCCTGCAGGAAGAAGTCAGTGGGCTCTCCTTACAAACAGGCCCATTTTAAAACAGTTTAAACATCCTCATACTGTTTCTGAGAAGCGTCAACTCCTGCAGAGGTAGCAGAAACATTCCTAAAGGGAACGGCAACTTGATTATTTTCTATACTGAGATGAGAGAAAATTCCCAAAAGCTATTAAATCTCAGGGAACCCAGTTCTCATCTTAGAGGTGAGTTAGGCACAGAAACCGCTTCTGGAGCCCAAAATTTATTTCTGCTAATAGCAATTGCTAATATTTGCAGGATATAATGATAGATATTAAGAAATTAACACACCATTGACACAAGTATTTATAGTGAGATGAACAATTCCTCCCACATTGAAGTATTCCAGCAGTAGCCACCAGCTCAGAGCGACAATCATCTGCGACCTTGATCTGAACCGCAGAAGCCTGATGTAGACGAAGCCTGATATTGTATTATCAACATTCACCTCATGAACCACCATCGATCTTCTATTCTACAAAGATGTGCGACCACAGTGTGTGGCCACAACACAATAATGCCTTTTAAGTAAAAATTTAATGCCCTGTACACAGAGCAGCCATAACACACAGGCTTTCTAGTAAAAAAATGGTGCATTTCTTACCAGTTCAGCGAATTCATTATTGCCCAGATCAAGTCTCTCCAGTTGCGTCAGTTTGTGCATTGACCTGTGACAGAGTAGGAGATACCTAAGATGAGATTTTTACTTGCAAAATGTCGGTCAAATTTTGTTTAGATAAAAATGAAGCTCAAATGGTATTGTTATTGCAAAAAGAATTACATCAGACTGAGGCTGGTGCAAATGAGAATAATACACTCCACCTTCATAACATGAGCTGAAGTTCTTGAACTGAAAAGCTAGCAACAATTACGTTAGTATGAAACATAAAATCTCGGTATAATTTTGCATAGCTGATCAAGGAAAATGATCCATGTTATATTTATGAGCAATTGAAAGTAACATAAATTGTGACAGTTTTGATACAGATTTATAAATTTGTTATCAGCTTCTTTACAAACCACTAGAAAGTGTTTTGCCTCTTCATAGCAAAAGTACAAAGTATGGCTGTTACCTCCCTAAAACTGTACCTAACTCCAGTGTGAGAGTTGCTGTCTGCCAGTAGTTTACGGAAACTCTAGCATTATAAGCAGATATGCAACAGAAAACAGAGTTTTAATGAAACGCCCAGTCTGCGATTCAAGCCTTTGATCTACTGGGAAGCACATCTAGGCAAGACCTCCTCTCTCTGTGCCGTTCATGGCACCGGAGCACAGCAGGGGACGGTGTGACCCACGGCACCGCGTGTGGACGGGAGCAGTGGGTCCTACTGGGCTGGTGGGTGCCCCCCGAGAGCCCTCTTGGGGCAGCAGCTCCTCTGCAGGCAGGGAAGGCTTCACACAGGCTCTGCTGCAAAAAACCGAGGGCAAATGACAGCAAAACCAACCAAAGCAGCTTATCCCTTTTCACAGAGTTATAAAAGAGAGAGTCAAAGAAGAACATATCGTAAGAAAGTGAACCAGAAGTTAGTATCACCCATGCTCTAGGCAGTAAAGGGCTTTAAATGAGGAATAATCTGGATTTACGTCTGTGACTGATCAATATATAACAGCAAGAAAGGTCCTTGTACTGCTTGGGCTCAGGTGACTGAGAAAAGAGGAAAAGTGAGAAACTGCTAAAATTGTGTTATTAAATTCTTCATTTACTGAAGTCAATGGGATAAATCTCCCAGGTTTATCTCTGAATTTGTGCTGTGAGAAAAACTGGGTATCTCACAGACAGCTTAAACCAACAAAGGCTCAGATCACAGCATATGGGGATGACTGTTGAAAGCACTTAAAATCTATCAATTTTGAATATAGGCAAACTTTTCAAAAAAACAGAGAGCTTTAAAACTTATACTTAGAAGATATGACAGCAGAAGAACGGACTCAAAGAAGTAACGCCAAAGCAGCAAAATGAGAGGAAAATTGCTGAGCAGCTTGTGGACAGGAGCCGAAGGACTGAGCATGCTAGAAAGGTTATGTTAGAATTTCATATTTATATGAAATTAAGATCAGGAAGTTGTATTCAAAATTACGATGACTTTGGAGAATAAGAACGATCTCCTCATTTGAATGTATCAATCTTGATTTTCTATAATGGTTGACATTTTAAAGTTAGTAAATGATTTCAAATACTGCACTCGATACTCTTATTTTATATTTTAAAAGGTTATTAAATTTAAACCAAATGGCTTTATAAATATTCCATAAAGATTTTATTAGTTTTGAAAAAATTGAATTATTATGATTTTAGGCTCCCAGGCCTTTCCATGAAAACTCTGCACTAAGCAAGGCCTTTTAGACAGTAAGTCTTCCAGGGAGCTCAGCGCCACTGCTGTGCGAGTAAAAGGAGAGGATAAAAATAATTCAGTAATTTAGCATTAACTACAACAGTTGCTTCAGAGGCCTTCTAAGGTAATCAGAGTTGATCCTAATCCAAAAATTAGCACAGTCTTAATTGATCTGATCTAAAATATCAACCCTTCTGTCTCTGCAATTTGTATCAGAAGTAAAACTGATTATCAAAGCCGCTATGGCTAAAAACCACAGACCTGTTTTAACACTTAGATTATGGAAAAAAGAGGTTGTGATGAGGCTAGATAGAGAACACTGCTGCATATTTATTACAAGCAAACTTTACTTCTAGTTTTCTAAAATAGGAAAAAAAAAAATCACAGAGATAGAAATGCTGTTCTTCAGTAGTAGAGCGAAGCATTTTTTGCTAGACATGTTAGTAAAATCAAAGAACATTTAGAAAAACAAATATTCCACTCTCAAGTTTAAGAAGTTATATTCTGTATTAGATTTCTTTAATCAAACAGACACTTTGACTGACTGACTGTATTTCTCCACTCTCAGCATAGCTTCAAGGAATGAATCTTAGGGTCACGGATTAAGATCAGGCATCAGACGTGCTCCTGTACGTTACAGAAATTAATATTCTGTACAGAGAAGTTAAAATACATCTAGCCCTCTTAGGCAAATACTTCACCACTGAACCAAACGAATAATTCCGTCTGATAGGAAAGACAGCAGGTTCTATTTAGGCTGTTATCTCTCATCTAACATAATTTGCAGCATTTTCAACCACAGAACATTTCGGCTGGATAATGCAGTAAAAACCAGTGCATTTACACAACAGTTTTGAGAAGCGCAACGCCACATCCTGAAGTCCTTTGAAACTGATGGTACCAGTACTGTGACCCTACTGGTAATACCACTGCAGACATATTCCTATATTGTTGATTACTCCAGTGCCTTCTGGGTTATTGTATGTCTGTTTTAACCTTCATGGCTTTCTAAAATGTTCTTCTAAGTATTCATCTTTCTACTTGTTCATTACTGTCCTTTTTTTGCCCTGTTTTGCACAATCTCAGTTTCTTAACAAGTCTTTGAAACCCAGCAAATATGTTATTTCTGCCGATCGCTTGGTGTTTTAAAAATATCTAGAAACAGCCACAGTTTACTTTCAGAATCGTTTCATCTTTCTATGCCGACAGTCACCCCAGCACAGATTAATTCATGATAACTTTGCTTTTTAATGCTTTCTGTTATTCACCTATTTCATACTCACCCATTCACTGTCGTATATAGTTTCTCTATATATTTCTTTTTCTTGTCCCGCAACTATTCTACATCTCTTTTCCAATATTTTTTCCAACCTATTTGATCAATGTTCACACACATCTTTGAGACAATACTCTTTGTTTGCTAAAATGAATGGTAGCTGCCCACACAGCTCCAAAGGGGTTAGCACCTCCATTAAAATTAACTGAAAAAGTAACAACAAATTTTTGACTACAAAGTACAAAACAAGACGTTGTACTTTAAGCCCAGAGCATGGAGGAATTAAATCTGACACTGTTCCAAACCAGTACTTATCAATATATTTGTATTTATACAGTATTTGTATTTATCAATATAGCTATGAGCAGCCCAGATTGAGCACACACGTTCCTAGGACAGAAACTGAGTTTCTATAGACTCTGCACAGACCCCCATTTTAGTAACAGAAATCTCGATTAGTGCTCCCCAGTTCCCAACCTGCTTCTTACTGCATTTTGTTCTTACAGTATTCTTGCTATAAAACCAGAAGGAATAAAGATAATATTTAATCATTTAACAGTTAGTGCCTAGCACGCAGGAGTATCTGGGGGCTGGGAGCCATTCAAGCAATACACATTCCACCGGCAGAACAGATGGGGACACCGAAGACAGATAATGAAGTCACCTGGACAAAGCGAATGTTTCACACTCTCCCCAAAATTATTCCGTTTTATATTATGATCTCCATTAAGATAATAGAGAAAAATGTTTTTAACACCTCTGGTGCTCTAACTGCACTGAACTTTTCTTTAGAAATGTCTTGCAAAAGCCGACTGACATCTTACACATCCAGACAAAAGCAAAGCTTAATAAACAAAGCTGCAGCACACTCAAGCCAGCTCACTTACGCTCCCTGTCCCTTTAAATAAGACACACCCCCCTAAAAAAGTTTAGGTTTGGTCCAATTACACCTCCTAAAACTTCCACCATTGTGTCTTAATTGATCTATTAATCTAGTTCAGACTTCTGACATTTAAATATGAGTTGCGAATAGCATATACAGATTTTTAAATTAATTGAACTCAATGGAGTAATTAATTACCTTTGGAATCACAAACTTGATGCCTATGGACACTTTCGTTACCATACAGGATCTCATTGACTTTATGAGAATTCTTTACGCCAATGTGTGCACAGCCCGCCAGGAAGTGTTTGCCAGGCTGGACTCAGAGCTTCGAGAAGTGATTACACACTTATCCACAATTTCCCAGTGCCTGGTTTGGAAATCGAAGTGGTTTTGCTTAAAACAAATGAGTTGGGCCCCTCTGAAGACGAGCACTGGTTAGCCAGCCAGGCAGCACACACAGCTCCAGTCCTGAGCAAGTCCTGCAAAGCATCTGACCGTTACCAAAGTCCCTTTACCAGACCCCGACGGTTTCCCTCCCCGGCCCCACACAGAGGATTTACACCGCGGGAAACACATTCCAGCATCTCAGCACTGCAGGTTCATAGCTCTTTACAGCTCCAGATGTTACAAGTTTTTCCGTTATAATATTAACTGTATGCGCAGCAGCATTAGGTAGTGCAATGCTTTCACAGTTAAAGACCCAGGAAGTGTGACATATCTTTTTCATAGTTTGTACTTTTCTCTCACAGGCAGTGTCACTTCTGGCTTTATCGTTCTGCATCGAAATCGACAAAAGTTTCTAGTGCTTATGGTTCCCCATGACACTAAAGCGCACAAGACAGAAAACACCCACTAACTGGAATCAGAACCCAAACAGCAGCATTTCTCCATTATTGAAACGCATAATTACTGTTTATACATACACAGAATTATATATTTTGAAATGCAAAACTCTTCAAAGATGAACTGAATGGTAATCTAAGTTACAATCAACTACGTAAAAAGTTACGCGTTTCATACTGCATTCTACCTTCGAACAAAACCTTTACTTTAAAAGGTTAAGTTTGTACTACTGTAAATTTATCACACAAGGCAACTTTTAAACATCACTTTGTGTAATCTCTACAGTCAGATACATAGTTTCAGGAACGCTAACATTTATACGGGGGCAGATTAATTTCAGTGAGCTGGTACTATATCAAAAGATAAAACACACTGCCAAAGGCACCCAATGGAATTTTAGATGAGATTTTTCATTAGCTTGTGATATTTTTAGCTCTTTCATGTAATTACTTATATTTTTCTTATGAAAAGATTCATTATATTTTTTATGCAGGGTCATTTTATAAAGGTGGAACAGGAAAGGTGCAATTATGAGTAATGCTTAGTTAAATATTCATTGCTTAAATGATGTAATGTAATATAATTAATGTGCTAATAAAACTTGCAGCCAAAAACGTCACATAAGTCTTTATCCATATTGCATTTGGATCTAGTCTTCCATTCGTAAGGAACTGCAGGAGTTACATGGAGAAGATCTGATTCTCGGCTGTTGAAGTGGACCTCATGGTAGGTTCAGAATAAGGTGAATCTTTTCTTAATTATTTTTAAATACAATAATGGAACATTGCACTGAAAAAACTACAAATACATGAACATCAGCATGGAGAGCAGCTTAGAAAGATTACTAAATACTTGGGGAAAAATTAACATTGCTCACAATAGTTTTAAAACATTCACATTTCACAAATTATAACTCACATTATACAATTCAGCTGTATTAATTATAATTCATGGTAATCGCCTAATATAACTTTCTCATGTTCTTGCATGTTTGTTTTTGCTGCCTTGCGTAGAAGATACTTATCTACACATTGTAAACGCTTCAAATAACCAAGAAAATGCCTTGCGTTTGCAGCTTCTGACAAAACAAATGAGTTAACAGCCATAAATGATTTTAATGAAATCACGTTATTCTTATCAAAATCCCGGTCAGCTTTCTGACAGACAGGAGATGGTGTTCATCTAAACCTTCAATCGTGACCTTCTAATCGCCCCCGAATTATCCCCACAGCTGAAGAACTGTATTCATAAATAACGAAAGTATCTCTAACAGGTAACAATTCCCGAGTGAAAAGCACTTGTGTCAGAGACACAACGAGATTTACACGATAAATACAACGAAAGAGGCAATATAATACTGCTCCCGAATTAACGCATGCCTTTTGTTGGCCATACGAGAAAGTTAGAGATGTTACGTACTCTATTTCCTGGCGCAACAACATACAGAATTCTATTTTCATTTGAGTTTATGATAAACGGATAGCAGTACTTTCTGAAGAAATAAAAAGCAAATAAAGGTAAACGTGTTGCATTAGTGGATTATCTGCTGTATTCATTTCAAATAATATTTTCTCACACTTTTGTTGTGCACAGTAACCTTTATTTCAAAGTTGTTAAAATGTCACATTCAGGAGTCTCTTCCAGTTTTAGTATTTTAAACCTTGCATTGTAACTTTAATGAATCAGTTTAGAAGTTACATTGTAAAATTAATACTTAGTGTTAATAGTTTACCTGTTGCAGAGTAGTTAAATCTCAACCAGGGCTAAAGCATTCCATGATACAATCACACAGAGCCATTTACTTACACATCACTTAATGGATTACAAAATAAAAATCAGTCTTAGCTTTCTGTGAATCTCAAGACAATTTACACAATTTCTAGAAAATAAAACTTGTGTAAAGTGAAGGACCAAAAGTAGAAATTAATCTGTCATGAAGCATTGGCTGTATATATAATCCAGGCTCCAAAATAACAGAGCATGTTTAAAAATTGATTTTGAGGGTACAAAACACTGTTACACATGGGCTGAAATATACAACAGAGAAAATATCTAAACCAATGCACATAATATATATACACTAATGTTTATTTCATCTTTAACTATCAAAAATAATATCTGTTTCAACTTTTAATTATATTGAAGGATGTAAGGATTTTACAATCTCTAGTACCAATCCACAGATCAGAGCCCACGGGATGAAGCCTCTGAAGACCCACTAAATCCAGCAGCTCCCAGTCAGCCACGGAAGTGTGCTGCTTTCTTACTCTCGCACACTCTCGTGACTAACGCAAAGAGAAGCGAGGAGCGGAGAATCCACAAGGCACGCTTGCCCTGGCTGCACGGCTGTCAGGAATCCTGCTGTGCAAACACAGGGCTGTACACAACGTTACTGGGTTCAGCATACAGGAAAACCGGCCAACGTATCCACCTGGACTGAAAGCTCTGGACTACGAGGCAGCTTCCATCAGCCTTTGTGTACCACAGTTGTTTGGTTTCATAATATAGTTTGGGAGAACTACCTCAACACAGCCTACTCGCGCTGATGCTCCTGATGCTGCCATTTCTGGTGCCCGAAACTCTGCTGACTCCACATCCTCTGCGGTTTGGGCCGCTGAATGCTCTCGGGTGATGGGCAAGGGCACTCTCCATCTTCAGATGCTAAGATGAGAAAAACCAATTTCAATGCCCAGAAGATGGAACTGCTGGTGCAGAAGGTGTCTAAACACAACCAACGCATCTACGGCACTGAAGACCTGTGACACTTTACCTAATTCTGTATCACTGGCCTGAAATAAAAAGCACCACAAAGACAACAGCCTCACATACAGAAACTGGAGATCAAGTTCTTTCGTGATTCAGCCGCAATAAAAACACACGGATGTCCGATTTCAGAAAAAAATGTTTGCGTACAAAATGTAAGGATTTTAAAAACACCCTACTGACTTAAAATATTGCCATCCCCATAGGATCCTAAATTCCCATTAGGTTTGTTTATGGTGGAAATGGATGAGATCTTAAAATTAATCCCTTAGTTCAGGACCCAGTTACGAATCACTCTACAAGTGGAAAGGTCTGCTCAACCGGTTGTAGAGACAGGTGAAATCATCACAGTTTCGACCTTCGTTCACACACAGTTTCTCTCCCAGCACAGCCTTCAAATCACTGGGGAAGGGCATTCTGAATTTTCAGTTCAGCTCCAGTTCTGCTTAACTCATTATATAAATAAACAGAATGCAGAGAAAATCTCGTTAGCCAGCTCCTGGCAATATCAAAACTTTACAAATAAATTTTTTACCCTTTTTTTTTTTGAACACCTTTTTTTTTCCCCCCCTTTTTATTTTGCATCTGCTTTCTGGATTCCTCTGCCCTCTTCCTGATGACTGGCTCTGCATGGTTAAAAACAAGGTTAATGCATGTTTCTGCTTTCTAGACTAAATGACATGAAAGTCCGCCTTACCTGGTACACAAATTTTCTTACGATATGCCCCACGCCACATAATTAGCTATTCTTTGTAGATGCCGGTTTGTGGGTTCCTGCTCACCATGCTTTGGGAACAGGCTGCATTCTTGGAGCCAAATAATCCCTGACGTATACTGTACATCCACAGCATGACCCTGGAATGTCCCATGGGGCTTACGAATCACTACTTGAAGGATCCTCTCATACAGAAAACTGAAAATTACCACTTAACATTTGGAATTTTCCATTTCATGCTGTTTATCTCAGAAAAATCTGGAGGAATGCTATCCAGAAGACACAAGAAAATATGTGTCCCCTTGCAGGATTAAATGGCCTTAACTGAACTACTGTCCCTTTTCCCCGAAAGTAATGCATTTCTTAACTTTGTATCTATTGTAAATGTTGATTTCAGTGGACAACTTGAACATATGAAATTCACGTTTGCAAAATTTCAAAGTATATCTAGTTAAAAACATTCAAAATACAAGTAACAGCAAGCATACAGCTATTCTGTCGGGGAATTTCAGAGTTAATATTCCCTGAGGGCAGTACGAGCTTCGGCACACGAGAGCCCCAGGGTAAATACACCCCCAACAGCCACCAAACAGGAGCCACATTCACATCTAGTAAACTACACGTGGCTCTGTGAGATCAATGATTTTGCTACAAGATATCTGCATTTGGACAAAAAAATACAATATATCAGTAACACAGGTGAACAGAATGACAACAAAAATTGCTCCATGTTCTGGGATAAATCCCCTAATGATGAGCCTCAGGCCTATTGCAGTTACCTAAACTCAAACCCACTGCAGCTGAGCAAGACCCCCTGTACCCGTCACTGCCACAAAGGGCACCGCACTCTTTTGCTCAAAAGATTTGACATTTGGTAAATAATGTATTTGACAACTTACATTTTGTTTATAGCTTAATAATACAGTGGGAAGTAAACAACTGCTTTGTAGACACTGCAGTACTGATCAACTTGAACGTATTATTAAATTAATATAAAATTAGTAGTACTTGGGATCTGGGTCTGAAGGTTGAGGAGGAGCAGGCTCGGAGTTTCCCACTTCTCAAAGTTGACTAAAAATAAGCTATGTTTCACCAGGATATACAACACCTTATTCAAATCTCTAAAGAATTCAGCATGTGCTTTATACTCTTATGTGCTAGTTTTGCCTGGAATGAATGAACATAAATTAAAGACAGCCCTAGTTTTAGCCTGCCAGATTGAAAATGCAGTTTTGGCCCCGTTTTCCCATTTATTTTGCCAGAGAGCAGGAAAACCTAACTTAAGATGCTGAATAATTAACAGGGATGAACCCAGTTCAAACAGTGTTAATGAATATCTGATCACTAAAAGTTAACTGAATCAGCTAACCCAAAAAACAAGAATAAAAGGATTTTACTCTCAACACAGGTTTCTTGTTTAGTAGTCCTTTTGATTCCTATTTCTACTGAAATATGGCCTAAAGACAGCGTGAACATATATCAAACCCAAGATTATTTCTAAAGGGAAAGCCAGAGAAATAAAATGGGGATGTAGTAGAAAAAGACAAGGATGAATGTGAGATGGAAAATGTCATGATTCAATAACTATCTACATATTAATTGAGGCAGAAGGATGGAAGCAGTGAGAGATGGCAAGGAGCACCTCAGAAAAGGAAAAAGCAGAAGGATAACCCCTGTTGTCGCACGTGAAATATCTGTATATAGTGATAGTTATGCCTCCTCGGAAGAATGGCGCAAGTGAATAATTCTTCTCAGGAGAATTTCATAAGTGAAATCCAGTAGTTTTAACCGAATGAGTACAGTTTACAAGATCTGGAAGACCTCTTTTGACAGGCTCTCCAAGATAGCTGCTTTCCCACACTATGAATAAGGCGTTTGGCTGCAGTGGCTGCGCCAACTGGGCTACAGAGAACAGCACAGGCAAACTACCCCCATCCCATACATGCTGCACACTGGGGAATGGGTGCCAAAGAGGAGGCCAGGATAAGACTTCTATCTAAGAGACTCATCTTCAAAAAGGAAAAAACCGAAGCATCTGCAGGGCCACAATACAATGTTCTTCAGTTACTACAGAACTGATCAAGGTAGGCAGAGAGATGATACTCTGTTATGAATTATGGCAAATATGGGCAAGATTCAAAGGGGGCCTACAGGAAAGCTGAGGCAGGACTCTGGAGCAGGGAGGGGAGCCATAGGACCAGGGGGAAGGGTTTTACGCTGCAAGAGGGGAGATTGAGATGAGATGTGAGGCAGAAATTGTTTGCTGTGAGGGTGGTGAGCCCCTGGCCCAGGTTGCCCAGAGAAGCTGTGGCTGCCCCATCCCTGGAGGGGTTCAAGGCCAGGTTGGACGGGGCTTGGAGCAACCTGGGCTGGTGGGAGGTGTCCCTGCCCAGGGCAGGGGGTGGCACTGGGTGAGGTCTAAGGTCCCTTCCAACCCAAACCATTCTGTGATTCTGTGAATTAATTGTATTCACACAGAGATGAGTGGAACAGGTATTTTGTTGCCTGGGTTCACTGAGATGAATGTACTTTGTGTGCCCTACATTTTCTGCTCTATCATCCCTGGCATCGGATTGTGAATAAAGCATTGGAACAGGCTGCCCAGGGAAGTGGTGGAGTCACCATCCCTGCAGGTATTTAAAAGACAGGTAGATGTGTTGCTTAGAGATATGGTTTAGTGATGGTTTCTGTCAGAGTTAGGTTGACGGTTGGACTACATGATCTGAAAGGTCCCTTCCAACCTAGACAATTCTACGATTCTATGATCCCTCCCACCTGGAGGGACAAATGGCCACTGCTGAAGTTTGCAGCTCCCAGCATCCTCAGGTACAGTCTCTACACTTCAATACAGCTCAGGGTGGCAACAACTAAAAATATAATTCTGCATGTGTTTAGCTCAGAACTATCCATACTTAATCTAACAACCTATTAAGTGGCAGAAACACACTGTCACGGAGTGGCTGAGCCATTACTCAGAGATAAGCCAGGAGGGTGACAGCAGCACAGTGCATACAGACACTCGAGGAGAGGTGTGTTACCTGCAAGCCCACGCTGCATCAGCACTGCAGTCGCGACACTGTGTTTCTGGTAGTCTCCTATTCCAGCAGGGAAAAGAAAAGGTCTCCGATGGTCATGGCAGGTAAAAACCCCTTCCTGTTCCCAATGCGTTCCAGCAGTCATCTTCTCTCTAACTCCTCTTGCAGTCCGAATTGTGTGCAGGCCTTTTTACTCTGTAGATTTTTTTTTTTTCAATCAAGTAAAATTAAAAGGATACTGACTTAAGGTGTTCTGAGTATAATGAGCAATTTCCTTGCACACCATAAACCAACCATACCTAAGAAACCAGAGCACAGAGTCTAAGCATCACCAAATTAGATCTCATTAATAACCATCAGAGTGAACTCTTTGTGTGTTTAGCTCCCAGTTGTTCTGGGAGAAGCTCAGGGCTCTGGGATAATTAAGAAGAAAATGAGTGTACGGTGGGCTTGGGTGATTCTCCATGGTTATAAATGTTCTCCCCTCCCACCACTTTGTGCTGTGAAGTCTTTATCTGAAATTTAACCCTACTAGTCAGATATAAACTCTTCTGAAAAAATAAATCACTTTCCCATCTGTTAAATGGACATTTTAAAGAAACAAGTAAGTGATAAATAAATACAAAAATATTTGGCATATGAAACAGGCCTACACACAGGGCTCTAATTTCTGCTCTCTCTTCCCTTTGCTCATTTGCCACATTAAAATTACACAACATGAACACCGCCAGATACGAACCGCTAATTGCAGTTTAAGTAATAGCAGGATTATCGTAGACGGCAGAAGCAGTCCTGGTGTACGGTCACTGCAATACATGAGTTCTAGCTGTATCTTCTCCCAGATTGGCCCTTGCTGGAGATATGGCCAAAATAATGTCACCGCTGCCTTCAGACAAAAATAATTAAGGCAAGTTTTCAGACAAGCTTGACCCACTGTACGTGCCAGAAAAGCATTCTTACAGTAAAAAACACCATTTTTCTGCATCTTCTCTGAGCAGCAGATATATTTATTTTAAAAAGCAAAGGGAAGATACATAGTAGTAGTTGCTTAATAAAATATTGGCAATGTTTTAATAATGTAGTGCCAAAGTAGTACGTCTTCTGGAATATGATTTATTAAACTCAGCCAGAGTTACTATTTGAAGAAAACAGGTCATCATGAATGATGAAAATATTTGTAATCTCAAAGTGTGGGAAACAGTTTACATTTTTATAATAAACTAGGAAGAAAGTGGAACAGCATTTCAAAAAATAGCACTCAAAAGCTAAGCTTTTAAACCTATATTTAGATGCCTCTGGACAGATTCTCGGCTGATATAAATTGTCTGTTCCACGGACTTCGACACACTTAAGGCAACCTGTGATTTTTGCAAATCTGCTTCCTAAAAGAGGATTTTGGAAGCAATAAGGATGTCAGGACTATAAGTGTTATTCAAACCAATGGGACTAATGTTCTTAAGAATGCTTTTTACAACTCCATTTTCAGGTTAATGGAAATAATAATCATCACTTTTACTTAGCAAATTTCACATCTGAAAAAGGTAATGGATTATGATGTTTCGATGTCTGAATATTTTTCTGAATCCTTATTGTCTCATTCCCGCTCAGATGAAACTAAAGACAGACACAAGGCCGTATCTGCAGCCTTTCAACACTGCAAAAGCTGAGAAATGTTTATACTTCTCTCCAAAAGTCAAAGCAAAGCGGTATTGAAATAGGGAACAAGTACAAAGTAACTTTACCTGACAGTGTTTCAAACAATATTTTGATAAATCACCAAAGATGTTTCTACGTGATATATGCCTGTTTTTATACCAAAATGATTATTTAAGAGGAATGTCAGCGTTCAATACACACACCGTATCTATACAAGAAGTGATTCATCTGGATTATTCTGCTTGCTTTCTCAATTTGGAATAAAGTCTTAGCTACAGAAGGGCATAAGAGTTGTAACTCTCTACAGGTGTAGATAATTCCAATTTGCAACTTAACCTCTCCAAAGCATCTATTATTATATGTATTCTGCCAAGGAAGAATCTAGTCTACTTCACTTTATATTGTTTTAAAAACAAACGACTACGTGCTTTTCATACAGTTTTTATGATGCTGCTTAGAAACTTGATTCTTTGAGTCTCCTAAACAGTCTCACCACTTTTAAGCAATAACCAGCATAAATGAGTTGCAAGTAATTTCAACAAATATGTATCTATAACCATTACAACAGGAGCAGGAGAACCTCCACCACTTTGCCTTGTTCCCACCTGATTTGTTTGCTAGAGATTTTGTAGTTGGGGGTGACTGGCACATTGACCTGCTGCAGAGCTACACGGTAGCGTGGTACTGGAATTCATTAAAAGTTTGGCATTCCCAGTGCAGCATTTAATATTCTGGCTTATGTTAGTTCTAGTATTGCTAAATGATTGGCCAGGGAATAATAACCCATGCCTCATAACATTTTTGATTTAATCATTTTGTAAAATAAATTAATTAATTAATTTTCCATGGGGGGAAAAAAGGAACATGTATGGTCCCCACCACCCCTTTATAGAGCTTCTACCCTCTACGGTTCTACCTCTAAATTTTGTGGAAAAAAAAGTAATGGAAAGAAAGAATGTTAGAGAAAAATACCATTTTTCACATTATATTTTCAGAACAAATAAAAGTACACTTGGAATTCAAAGGAAGAAAAAATTCCATTTTATAAAATTTCATAAGAGTAAATTCTTCTGAGTGAAAAATGGGATTCTCCACCCCCCACTTAAGTTTTTGTTACAATATACATTTAATTGTGAAGCCACAACTGATACTTCATTATATATGCACAAAAAGATTGTTTTCACACCTTCACTTATTATTGGGAAGGAAAAAGTTAATAGATGGCATCCTTCTTGTTTCCATTTCTCTTTGAAATATTTTCCATGGAAAACTTTAGATAAGACTGACCTTCTGGGCTTTTGAATTATTGGAAGAAAATGCCCTTTATCACGGAAGATATTAAAGCATTGATAGCAAAATATTATACAAAAATAGGAACGTTTATTTTTCAAAGAATTTTTGAGCACTACTTTTTCGCAGAACTAGAATGCTCAGAAGTACTGTTGTAATGTAAATAGTGACAGCTAAAAACCCAGAGACTCATTATAACTTGAGACATTTGCAGAAAAAAGCAAAGCAGAAAATTACCGACTTTACATTATATTGCCTACAACAGGTAAGTCTAAACAATGATTTTTCAAGTAGACTCAATTTTGACAGCAAACATACTTATTAGCAGCAATTCTCAGAAATAAGACTGTATGGCTAAAACATATTGCCTGTATTTTCACATAGTTTTATTTTATTACAATCAAAGCCTAAAAATGTGCAGTCAAGAACAGAAAACATTGATTTACTTTTTAAGACTGAGACCCCATCAATATAAAAATGGCTAATCAAAAGGAAAAACCCCAACCCTATCATCATCATCATCATCCACAAAGTGCTTTTATTCCTGACTCAAACGAGGAGTAAAATTACAGGTATGCAATATTTTGGCAATGCAGGGAGATTGCACTAAAACAATTGCAAACTGAGAGGACAGAGATAATTGGAAAATAAGTGTCTTTCAGAAATGTACTGATTTAAAGCAAAGAACAACAGAACAAGGCATGCAAACATCTTCAAAGGAATATCAAAGTGCCGAACAAGACAAAGAATCTTACAAGGTATTTATATAATTTGTGATAAAAACTTACCAGTTTTGGTTGATTCCAGCTAGCTTACTTATTAACCACCATAATTTGCCTTACGCAGAGAGCAGACTTGATGTTGCAATACCGCATCAACTTCGAACCATCAGGACTGCAGCATGTGCCATTGAAGTTTTACCTTTCCACAGTTTTCTGGTGAAAACCAGAAGCCTGTGCTGGAGGAGGGCAGCCTGGCTGCCCCTCCTGGCGTGTCCTGCCGGTCAGGCCACCCGCAGCCAGCTCCTCTGGTGGCTGTGGGAGCATGACCAGTGCAGGAGCCTCCCCCACCGCCTGCCTCCGCTGCTCAGCAAGGAGGAGGCCCAGTCCTGAGCCAACAGTCCTGCTTTTGCCTTTCAGCAAAATGTAGAGTGATGGTCTTCAATGTTAAAAGGAGGAGGGAGAAGGTACTGATGACTCTCATACTTTGGAAACTTCTCATTCCTCTCATGACCACCTTATCCTGTTTGTAACTCTGCAGACACACACATTTCTGTCCCTCGTCCGGCCAGAAGAAACAGTTCTCTTCCAAGCTGCCTACTTCGACTGCATGTATAGAAACAAACACTAACAGATCTCCCCTCAGCTTCTGTTTTCTTACATTAAGTTATTTTTAGGGCCCTTCCATATAATACACTCCGCATTCATTATTTTTCCTACCCGATTAGGACCTTGTTCAGCTCTTCCTCATCCTCACTTCATTTGCAGCTTTTCCAAATGAGGCCTCCCTCATTTTTTATACAATTTCACAAACACTTCTTTGTCTCTAGTGAAAATACTTTGACAAAGAACATTTTGCATTGTCATGGCTCTATTAGATGGATGACTCACAGACATTTTACAGCCTACTAATAAACTCGTCTTTATTTTCCAACATGATTTCTGATTGAAGAACTCCTAATTTATAACATAAATCCCTGTTAGTCCCTCGGTACAGGAGGGTACAAGGGTACTATTAAATTTCAGCCAGTTTTTCATTGCTCTCGTCGTCAGAATTACATAGTTCTTCCAATTTTAGAGGCTGTACTTGAGAACTTGATCTACAATTTTTACTCTTCACAAAGCAAATTATATCTGAGCAATAGCTGAAGACCAAGAGAAATCCTGTTTTTCCCTAACATCAGCTGCTAAGGACCCACCCCTTTGGTAATGTCTCCATTGTACGTTATTTCCTAGTGGCACGGTATTGCAGAAAAACAATAGCTGTGATACCTACTGTCAGGAAAACCAAAGGAGAGACGAGAAGCTGCAGCTTCAGTTGGGAAACAGCGAGTCATTGGGATGAGCACAACAAATGCAAGTATTTTCTCATCAATTACCAGCACCTACAGTTTCTCAGACACTAGTGACTCACCATTGGTAAATGCGGTTTCTACAGTTTTTCAGTTTTACAATCTCTACTGAAAGAAATCCCACAAAACCCTGAAAAGGTGTTTTTCTCAGCACAAACAGCTCTAAGAGCAAAGATCATACTAACTACTTTAATTTGCTCGAAGACTTTTGAAAAAAATATGGACAGGTTGTCTGTCTGTCTGATGCAAACAGCAGCACGGGTACAGTTTCCAGATTCTTTCCTGAGAGATGAAATATTCTTGATTGCTCTCAGGAATTCAATAGGATGTTAATGTTCCAAAACATTCAGTTTAGGAGTGGCAGGTCTGCTGACATTTGTTGCTATGAAGAGCAATGAATATTTATGACAGAGCCCAAGCTCAGAAAATATAAAATTCAATGCAAATTAATGAGCTTCCATAGGAGCAGGAACCAGACCAGGCTTAAATATGACTGTCAGATAAATTAAAAGCTTTTGTTGTTACATTTGAAATGTGCTCAGAACATTCCTTTCCCGACTAAGCTGTAAATTTAGCTACTGGATTTGTTGAAGAATTGGTGATTTACTTCAATTACTGTAATAACTCTGCGCTGTCCCGATGCAACCACAGATCCTCAGCATGCAAAGAAGCAAAGGGACGAACCTCAGTGAGCAGAACCATCTCTGAGCTTTGTGTACGTGCCACGGTTCCTAGAATGCTTGCCCAAAAAAATTAGGAAAATTGGTAATTTAGATTTAAGGTTGGGCTAAATTGTGGACTAGCTAGTCTAGGCCAGGCTATTTTTTAAGAGCAGAAAGTCCGAGACCACTCTTCCTAGGGCAGGCCAAGGACGGCTCTTCTTCCTAAATATGCTGGTATAATTACGCTGTAAGGTTTTTTAGGTTTTACTGATTCCTTCTTCTCTCCTATGAGGGTTCTTTCACCAGCCTGAATATTCTGGTTCCTTTGAATGCCAATGCACTGGCATGGGTCTTTGATGGGTCTTTGTTACTAATACACAAACCAAGTTATAATCAAACTCCTGGAAAATGGTCAAGATGGAATGAAAATATAGTCTGTACTAATGCGAAGTCTGCCGAATATAACTGCTTTATCACTTGCAAGGGGAAAAAAAAAGCCCTGGGAAAACAATGCTAGGATTTAACCAGCTGCCCTTTGGTAGAAGGGCAATAGCACCATATCCTTTTCAATATTCTGGATTTACATCCCATTTGAACACAAACTTTTGGTTTTCACTTATTTTGGGAGAGTATCAGACTGTATTCGGAAGATCTACTGCCTAACAGTACATTTGTTACAACTAAACATCCAGAAAAAGGGCACCAAGGCCTGAAGTGCAGTCAGAACTGAAGCCATCAAACCCAGAGGCTGACTGCAGAACACAGAACGCAGCTGCTGCCGCCTGATTTAAGCTTGACTCATCGCAATGTAGAAGTTGTTTCCTATGGTGTAGGCAGCACAAACGTGACTTCTGTATTTGTATCCACTGTGAACTTTCACTCGACTAGTTTGAAATAACTTTCCAGAAACAACTAATGGCTGGGAAAAGTTTATTTTCTATAGCAATGTATCTTAACACAAACAGAAGCGCTTAATGCCTGAACTCTCGCACATTCAGTAAAATCCATTTACCAAACCGGGGGAAAGTATAGTGGTACTTTATATCATTTACGTAACTCCTCAAAGAAAATTATTAAATATCCTGTGCACCAGAGTGGTTGGATTAATCACACAAATTAGAAAGTCACCATCAGACCATTCTGTGGTTCTTACAGGAGTGACCAGTATTTATAGCCATTCATAAAGGGTAGCCTTGTAATGAAGTACAGGCCTTGCAGCTTGCAGCTCCAACACAAAAGGTATTTGGTAAATGGCTTCAAAAACATCAAAGTAGACATACTACCCTAATAATTATCTAACCACTAGGAAAAAAAATGCCTCATTGTGCAATCATACAGGAAAACAGCACTCCAATACGTTTCTATCAGAGGTGAGACAAAGCCATATAAGCTGGAAGAAAACCTAGAAGACTTAGAAGACGTCCCTTGAAAAGATGAAAAACATGTCCAAATAAAGAAAATAGAACAGAATGTTTCCTATAAAAGGCCAGAAAACATCTTCAGATATATTTGAAAAAAGGCATAAAAAGTAATAACAAATCTTTCCTCAGCCCCCTCAGGAGTAGGAAGCCTGCCAGAGCCTATGGAAAGGATATAAAAGGAAAGAAAAGAAGAAGGTCAGAGCAGAAAAACTAAATTAATTTTCTGTATTTGTATTCAGTTTGGGCAATGCTTGCCCACAGCTAAGGGCTCAAACAACACACACGTATGACACACAAAACTCTCACAGCACTTCAGCGCTGGATGGCTGGGAAGTGTGTAACCAACATCGCAACAATTTGTAAATCAGCCTAAGATAAGCCCAGGAAACCACAGCCCAGTGACTGACAACCGCACCAGTCAAATTAACAGAAAATCTTTTAAACAATAGAATGAGGGGATACGCAGACAAATATGACACACCGGGGAAATTCAACATTTTGTGATGAGTAGGGATGACTCAAAATACTTCTGGAGTCTTTTGAAAGAGTAGAGAATAAGAAAGAGCCGGACAATAAAGTCTGCCCTCATTTCCAAGAGATACGTGCAAAGGTCCTTCACTGGAAGCTGTTAACCTACACAGCTCTGTGACCAGAGAGGGCCTTCACATGGATAAAAAAATGACCAAAGACTGGAAAAAATACCAATTTTAAGGAAGTGGGTGAAGGAGGAGAGGCTGCCAACAGTCAGGCTTCGGGCTATGGCACACGCTGGTTATTTTATAAACAACACAGAAAAGGACATTAAAGAAAAGAGGTTTACAGTCACCAAGTCACTCAGATCTTGCCGGGTAAGAGTTGATCACTGCCACAAACAGGACTGGGCAAGATGGGCCCTTGGCGGGAGCTGTGGGACTCACCAGTCTCCTACCGCAGCTCTCGAAACGGCTCCTCCCTTGGCAGCCGCCTCTTTTCCCATATCTCCCCATCCAGGCTGATCTCCAGCATTATTCAGCAGGATAGAAAACTGGGAATTACAACTCTCCGCTCCAAGAAATTACTCAAACACCGAATAATTAAACACTGAAGCACAAATTGCCTCATTCAAACCCCATTGAAGCTAATGGGAATCTGTCCACTGATTTTAATTGCGTCAGTTTGGGTGCAAAATGACTGAGAACATCCCTGGCAATGGGAAAGCCTCGCCTGGGGCTACAAATGCAGAGTCAGTGGGGCAGAATTACAGAATAGAACGCTACGGAGCTATCGAGAGCCGCGGTCAATAAAACACCAGCCCAGCTATTACACAGTAATGTTACATGTTGTTACAGCGAGTAAAGATCAAGTACATTTTTATGCAAACAGAGGAGTAAAAATTACCTTAGTTGGTTCTTCAAGCCAAAAGACAACCCTGTCATCTAGGTGGTAACATTGTTCAAATGTAAGAAACTTGGTCAGAGTCTCACAAAAGCTTTGAAACACTTAACAGAAATTTAAGAGAATAAACCAGATTTTTCTATTTTTGTGGTACAAATTAAAGCTTTAACAAAATAATAAAAGTCATTTGCAATAGTGGCCAGAGATTTCCAAATATTTCTAAATGCTCAAAAGATCCTGGAAACTGGTATCAATAATAATCTTTAACCAAACCGCGTAAGAGAGAAAACAAATTACTGTTTTTATAAAACAGTATTGTGAAGATCTACAGATTAAACACCGAAATATTTTCAGTATGTTAAAAATATTTGTAAGCCTAGTAGTATTCTCTGAAGAGAGAGTACCGCTGACAGAAAATAGGACCATCCTGCAACATTTTCATTTGAAGAGCAACGTACGTCCCCTGCCCGGTGTGCTAGAGCAAGACAGCATTACTGTAAATGTTTGGGATGCTTGTCAGAAGGAATCAGCAGAGTCTTCAACGCATTTTATGAACAACGCTTCACTAATTTTCTATGAGGAAAGTGTCTGGGAATGCAGTGATATGTTTGGATGTGTTTTAGATGCTGTAAAATTATAGCAACAAATTCAGCAAAGGGAAGCTCTCATTTTTTAATGCAAGATGTATTAAAGAGGGACACTTTGGAGATCTCTGCCCTGGTTAGAGAGCTACCTTTCAGCCGACCATAATTAGTATTTACTCAATCTGATATTTTTGCAAATAATTTTAGAAAATTTTGCATTCAGTTCCTATGGGTACATTTTACAATAATCTTGACTGTTGAGTTAGTATGAAATATAGCAAAACAAGAGCTATGGTAAACACAAAGCACATTTAATTCCTGTTTATGTCAAAATGCTAAATATTTCAATTAAAAATTCTTTATATATGTACTTTACAGCACAGAACAGATGAAATAATATGATCTCCTTTTTGGTAACATCTTTTAAGTTGCACAGAACTTTGTCATATTACTGAGCAGCAATTACTTAAAACAGTCTTACAGTATATTTCACATCCATTTAAGAGCAAAATTACAATATCAAAATTATTTACTTGTCTTCCTTTTCATGTCCTTTCTTACATTAGAACTACTGGACAAACTACCAACATAATCAGGTTATCTTATTCATGATATATCTAATAAATTGCAGGACAAGAAAGAAAGTCTTTAAGTATATACCTGAAAGACCCGCATCACCTCTTTTGCAACTAGTCTGTAAAATATATTCTGGTTTATAGTAGTCTGTAAAATGTATTCTGGTTTATATTCCTGAATTTATTTTCCTAACTGCAGATGGTTCTATTGTAGACAGTTTTCTTGTCACGATTTTCCTTCTCTTATTGGCTGAGAACATAAAACAGTCTGGTATTTGACGTTCTCCTGTTTCCCTGTAACGCCCAAAGGACACCGCGGTACGGCCACATCACCGTGTCTGCATCTCCCACGGCCTCACCACTCTCCTCCTCCAACCTCCCACTTCCCAGGCCGAGTAAGCAGAGAGACGCCACTTTAGACGAGTAGTTACTGGCTTATAAAAAAGGTCAAACTGAGCCTACCTAGGAAGCAGGACGTATATCCTCTAAACTAACACTCTGTAATATGTGTTAACTCCTGTCAATCCATTACACTATTTTTGCTTCCAGAGAAAACTGCTCTAGAGGACAAAAGCAGCCCAGAAATGCACAGATCCCCTGTTTTTGTTCCAGTTGATGCAAAAATGACCTTGTCAGCTTTCTTCCTCTTCCTTTATTTCATAATACAACTGTCCCTTTTATCTATCAGTTTTAAGGACAGCATTTGCATAAGCAAAACCTTTTATTTCCAGTTCATCTCAGTAGTATATGGCAAAGCCTCCTGCCAGAGCAAAGAGCAGAGAACTAACACGCCTGCAAATAATGTTTCCCTTGGTTACAAGAATCAAAGAACTTCCTCGCTTTCAGCATCATCCAGTGGGAAAAGGCACGCTCAGCCACCTCACCCAACTCGATGCTACTGAAACCAGAGGCAACTGTGCTTAGGTATGGATCTTCCAAATATTGCCAAACTTCACAAAATTTGCCCGTTAAACACCATGTATCACAGAAAAAAATACGTTATTTTGACTAATAACAACGACACACAATCCCAGTCTTGCTCCCACTGACTTCAGTATCAAGTCTGTTACCACCTTTACTGGGATTTGAATTGGACCAGAAAATATAAAAATATTCCGTTTGATCAAAATTATTCTGTTGTGGAATTCTGAGTCTTCAATCCTAGCACACATACATCCATGTATTCCAACAAGCACCTCCTGCATGCAAAGGCTATGCAATTCCCTTGTAACAGAAGCTGATGTTTACGAGGCAGTTAGATGCCGCCTATCTGCTACAGCATGCAATAGCCTTTCACATGATAAACACCTCAAAGGCTGCAAATCTGCTGTCCTGAACAGGCCTTATTTTCAAATGCAGAGAAACACTTTGGTAGCAGACTGAAGCGCTTTTTTTTTTTTTTTCTTCTTTAAAAACAGTAACTATAACTCAGAACAGAGGAAATAGTGGAAAACACTTTTGTGTATAAACTTTCTGATATAAAGAATATTGCCTTTAACACAAAAAATACCTTTCCTTTAAAAAAGGGAAGCGCTGTGGACAGAAGCCCACAGGAAGCAGTGAAATGTCACTACATCCCATTATAGGCAAAATGCCTGTGTAGGAGATTTTGATAAATGCATCCTTGCTGAAAAGGGCGCCCTTTTAAAATTAGCTAAGTAATATGCAATTCAGTATTAGCAACCTTTCATAAATACAGTCTATTGCCACCACTGCAAGTCTCACTTATAATGGGGACATAAACCCCCTGTTTCTAACAACCCCCAAATCCATGGATATTTTTTCATTGGTTACGATCCCTGTTACAGAAAACAATTATATCACGCTGGTCTGAAAACGAAAACATATTACTTGCTTCACGCAGTGCAACTTTCTATATTTAGAATGGGAAGTGGATAGATTTATTTGTCCTTTCTTTACTGTTTCCTTTTCAAAATATCACTTGGTCAAATTAAAGCAACAAATTATAGCAGCTTCCTTTTTTGGTAAATAGCACCAAGAAACACTACCAAACTGACATTTCTTCAATAGTCTAATGATAGAGGTTTCTAAATAGTATTGCAAACCACCAAATACCTTTCACTTCTGTACAGAACACAAGGAGATTGTTCTACTGAGGTTACATGGAGTATGTTTTCAATACATTAGATTACTTCTTGGTGAGGAAAATACTCTCACATAATCACTGACCAGGGTTCTCTCATACGTTGTTTTCCAATTTTTTTACATTTCATATTTTAAAACGTCACATTATAAATTTTGGATGTTGAGTTACAGTCAGCTAATGTACCAGTCTCCATCTTCTATGTTCGCTTTTTTGCTAAAAACCTTCAGTAGAATTTCTTTAACCCACAGAAAAAATAACTCTTAACAGAAATAACACCATTGCATTGCTAACAATAAAATTATTTTGCACTTTGGGAAATTTCAGATGAAAAAGACTTATGTAAATATTCAATCACTTACTTTGGTAGAGTTTTCAAGTGGTTTTCTCTTAACTCCAAAATTCGCAATTTGACAAGTCTAGAAATATGATAGAAAATGATTAGTTAATTCAATGAATTAGTTCAGGAATCTGTAAGAATGATCTGAAACTACTTATTTCAACAAAAAAATAGTCCGCTTAATGCACCATAGTAAGACATCTAGTTATTGTGGGGCTGGAATATGATACAAAAAGTATGCAGAACCAAAAAGCTTCATGTAAGGACAGATAGCTTCACATCTGTCCTTATCTGAACTCTTCTGAAAAACTTGGACATGTATCAGTTTTTTACAGTGATTTGAAACTATTTTTATTAATTCTTTAAAGTAAGGTGAACACAGTTAAAGTTAATTTCTCTCTAACATTTCCAGATCTATTAAAGGATAAAAAGCAACTGCTACTTAGTTCACAACTAACTTTTGCATTTTTTGAGCACTGAATTCTACAACGCCACACGGGCAGACCAAGACTACAGAACAGATCCCCACTGAATGTACTGCGTTTTACCCAGAAGTAGGACGTGTGCTTAAGTGTTGGCATGAATTAGAACCTACGCACACCAGTACTTCACAGTTCCGTACCATCGTGCAAACTCTAACTGGCAATATTATTTAAGCCACAGCAATAAACTTAAAGAGGATAATGGGAAGGAGGGAGGGAAGGAGGGAGGACACATCAGATAAAAGATGAAGAACCTCAAGTGTTAGAGTTCCAGAATTTGGGGCAGCATTGTCTCATTACCCATACTGTCTAGGAAGATAATTTGATAAACATGAAAGGATTTTGATTGATGTCAGTCACCTTTTTCGTGGTTCTTCAATCCCCATTTATAATCAACGTGGGGAGGAAAAGGAAGAGGAAATAAAACCAAAAGGATAAACACGGTCCTTTCCTCTTCATCTCAAATTGTACAACTCCACTCACGGAAAATCTGGAGTGTCAAATCAATTATTTTTGGAGGTAGATTCAATGCATGAGCTGCCCATGCCTCAGGTTGCTCTAGGCCTACGTGAAACTGAGCAGTTCTTCATAACTAATTTGTAATTGTACCACTGCTAAACAGAGATGTCAGCCCAGAGGCACACTCTTAAAGCTTTCAGGCTGATAACACAGTTTCTAAATGTGAAGAAAGCTTATGGAGGAACTTCATGGTGAGTGGCAAGGATTTCATGAATACTGCTTTTCACATTACTCTGTCTCTACAGTCCAGGTCCTTTAGTGCCACAAGTGTAAACATGTCTGTGAGAAAAGTTTAAAAAAATACAACAAAGCTTTAAATCGCTCTCTGTCCAGCACAACATCAGTTTTCTGTTTCACGGAGCCTCAGGCTTCCCAATATTATGCTTTTCTAGAAAACTATGATTTTATCTTTTTCCTACCAAATAAAGGAGAAAACCTCTCAAGTCGTACAGTTGTGCTTAGCCAGGACCAAAAAGAACAACTTTAAATGAGAAATGTGGAGAGACGTTTGATGATGCTCAGGTAGACTCTGTTCCTGACTTTCCTCACATGGCTAAATGAGACTCTAACAGACTAACTGAATATTACTGTACCAGAAGATATAAAGAAAGCACTAAAATTTGGAGAAGAGCAATAAGGGAGATAAAGAGCTACATGTGGCTGGTAAAAAAGAAAGAGCAGTGTCTGTATGCTAATGTGGGAAGCTTCGGAAACATGACAAGGATGTGTAAATGCAAGATACCAAATAGATAACATAGGAGCAGAATAGTAATAAAGGAATAACAACCACAACTGGAACCAGCATCATTTCATTTAGAGAAAATATGCATTTGTAAAAAAAAAAATAATAAAAAAGTTACTGCTTTCTGCTAAAAGAATCAGAAGAGTAGACATGTTCTTAAGTGACAAAGATTATTAGACAAAGTACCAGCAAGGCTTTAGAAGAGCATAATGAATATAAACCAACACATCTGATAAAATTGCAGGGTATTTCACATATTTATTTTTCCTTGACATTTGAACACACTGTCTGATTCCAAACTGCAGAAGCAGGCTGTCTGGGGATTTACTATGACATTCCAAGCACTCACCAAATGCAAACAATGACAATTTTTCTTCCTCTTTCTTCAACTAGGATTTTCTAAAAGGTATCCCAGCATAAAGCCCAGACTCAGCTCTGAGTCAGTGACAGACCCATCAAGCAAACGCTGATAAAGCAGCACTTTCTATTTCTCAATGCCTGAGCATCCCGGTGTCATTTCCAACACAAATTATGTCACCTCAGTATTAATTTTGGAGTGCTGAGTTGATGTTCTCAGTTGAATAATAAAACACACATACGGGTAGCTGGATGGACCAGGAAAAAAATAATACTAGGTGAATATATATATATATATATATATATCAGCATATATTTCCTCTGTTTCTTTATCCTCTGAGCTGTTTGCCCAACTGGAGGGCAGGAACGCTGACCATTCCCTCACCAGTGTAACAGAGGTGGAATAAACCTAACGTTTCTGCCAGAGCTGCGCAGTGTAAGGACCCACTGGCTTCTACTGCCCTCTTAAATGGCCACGGCAAATTGGGTTAACTTTCATTTTTGCCTCCCCAGCTTTATCCTTATCTAACACTTTTTGACCCAGTTTCTGCTGCATTTATTTTTACATCCTTTCCGCGTTGCTGTCTTTTGAATCTTCTCTCTTCTTCCTGCTTTCACGTTTTTCCTTTGGTTACTCCACCATGCTCAGTCATTTCTTTCTTCTTTTCTGACTCACAACATTTTTCTTTCTGTTCTTTTTTCAATAGAACAGACCACATTGTTATTTTCTGCCCTTGCTGCAATTTAATAACACATTTGATGAAGGACAGGCCTCTTCTTCAGTTTCTATTTCTTCCCACCTTTTCCCTAAACCACCAAACTGCGCCACTTCATCATAAAATTCTTGCTGACATAATATTCTCTTTAACAACAATCATTCATCAAAATAAGGCTGGAAAGTCAAAATCTCTTTGGGTTTTTTTTCCTTTGTTTTGTTTTTGAAAATAATACAGCTTCAAAATGGTCCCTTAAAGCCCAAACTGGGTTCATATGAAAGAGCAACATGCTTTGATGACTAATTCTTACCTTCCAAAGTTAGCTGGAAGAAACTCCAAAAAGGCATCATTTAGATAGAGCTGGGTCAAATTTAGAAGTTGTGTGAAGCCATCTGGCAGCCTAAAAAAACAGTAAAAGCTTAATGCTCACACCAAAGTTGCTACGGAAATAACAACAATGTATATTTAGAAAGAGAAAGATTACTTTCTCTCTCACCTTCTTTTTCTACCCAAATCCTCAAGAACTTCTTACTTGTTACATTGTCGCTTGTTCTCATCATTTCCACGTTGCTATAACCACATGAAATTCAAATGCCTGGCACATTCAAGTTACATCAGCCTTTGCTACCTTCCCAGAGGAGGGTTTGAAGCCAAAGGTGTTTTCTTTCTATCTTTCTATCTTTTTTTTTTTTTTAACTGCAATAGTAAAATTGCATCCTTTCATCTCCTTCACTCCATTTTATAAATCATAGGATTAAACCACAGATTTTTTGTTACTATTATTGCAAGCTTTTGGAAGGAATAAGGGTTGCCAAAGTCCCAACCAAGAGATTTACAGTATGTGAGGATGCAGCGTGGCTTATTCACAAAACGTAAAGCACCAGGCCCCTGTGTTTAAAAGATTGCATCACATGGACTGCTTTTCTGACACTTTCTTTACTATGTGGAAAGACAACCCATTTGTTACATCAACACTGAATTTCAATCAATTAAAAAGAAATTTAGATTAATCCTGCAAATGAACTTGATACAATGACTTTAAATTTTAGTTCACTTTGTGTAAATTTTCTGCACTTGCAGCATACAAACACAAGCTACTGATACTCACTTAGAGACCGGATTGACACTGGCTTCAATAATTGTTAAACACTTACAACATTTAATATTCTCTGGAAAATCTTGAATTCCTAAAAAAATATTGAAAGAATTATTATACACACATAAAAAACTGTTTAACTTGCTTTGTTTATACATGAGTTCATTTGGCATTTTCAGATCAGACTTAAGCTATAACAGGAAGAATACATATACTTGAGTATTATAGTCTAAAAGATGATACTTAAGCACTAAATAAATACACCGGAACAGATAATATGCTTTGTTCTAAAACTATTACGCTAATGCTCGATTTATATAATCTAGAGTTAAATAGTGACATCATTTCTACTGATATTTGTGCCCTTCATTTCTTTGCAAACTGCTCCTGTTTTCCTTCTTTGCCTCCCTCTCTTCTCGGCAGAGCACACGAATAAGCCTGAGTCTCTAAGCCTGTACCGATAAGAAATTTTTCAAAATTTTCAAGAGTGCCTAAGCCTCATTTTCAAAACAAAGACACTCAAGTTCAGCCATGCAGAGGTTTTTAGGCACATAAATATGTAAATGAGTAATTAGGAAATGCACATCAGCAAATTAGTCACTGACTATATAAATCCTGGTAGTTGTTTACCTGCAGCCCTATATGCTTAAATCCATTCCACAAGAGCCCAGGAAGTAGTAAGCCATTTCAGAAAGTGGAACGGTTCATAAGTGCACTGAAAAATGGTCTCTGACTCCTATTTCTAACGTCTATGAGTCACAAGTCATCACAGGATACTAATGCTAAAGCAACCTCTATTTGTTGGGTTTTTTTTGTTTGGTTTTTTTTGTTTTTTTGGTTTTTTTTTGACAGAAAAGTAAAAGAGGTAGATATCCACTCAGATTTCTGAAAAGTGCCAGACAGGAAAATAGTACATAAGCTACATAAGCTAGAACAAGAGCAGGTTTTCTAGAACACAAGTTAATTGCTAGCAATTAAAACGTCATTATTGTTCATATTCATTACAATTCTTTAAAATACTTATACTTTTGATCTCTTACCATTTTTACTGATATCAAGTTCTTTGAGATTAACTAAGCTAGCAATAGTGGTTGGCAGACTTGAAAGGTCATTGTCTGGTATACTCAGTTTGCGTAAAGCTTGACAGTTGAACAGTTGCTGCAACATAAAAAGATACTTTACAGTGTTTCAGGGAAAAGATCAGTTTAGGATCATTATTTATACACAGAAGCAACAACTACCACAAAACTACATTTGCTACATAAGAATTCAATCATCCAAAAATATTTTGAAAAGCTGTTATTTGAGAAGACAGGCTGCTCAGTACCGTAAACAGAGCTTATACACATTAGACCAGAATAATCAGAACAGTTGATTGGTAGCAGGAACGTTGAACTAGAGCTTTCTGTCAAAACGTACATACTCACTGTAATCAACATTTTGTAGCTACATGATATTTCATGTGTGTCGTATCAATTGAAATTTTTTCATGGCTTGTAGTAAATTAAAATATTTTATTTTATAATTTAACGTCATGATTTTAAAATATTTTGACTGCATGCAGAGGGAATTTGCCACCTTCAAGAAACAAATTATCAAAATGGTACATTCCTTAAGTTCCCCCCTCCCGCCAATTCAGGACTTGATTCTAACTTTTAATTCAAATTTTATAAAATGACAGAATTTCCACTGCAAAACCAACCCTCCTTTCAACCTGAAGCAATCAGCAAATCCTGTTGAAAGCACTTATTTAACATGGCTGCGTTCCTCAAGAAACATCACTATCTCATCCAACACCTTACACATGTAAAAAGTAAGAAAACCACAATACTAAGAGAAAGCAGTCATGACAAGCGATTTCCCACTTCGGGCCACTGCATTGCAAGGGCAGAGGTGCCGTATATGAAGAAGCAGCAGGTGCATATTTTAGGTAGGGCAGGCTAGAGCTTCTTCAAGCCCAGCGTGCTAGCAGGTATGAGAGGAGAAGGCAATATAATTGCTTGGCTTATTTACTGCCATGCCCACGTTCCCCAGTGACAGTACTGTGGGAACTTGCCCGTTAAGAGGGACAGGGGAGGGTGACACACGGCCACCCGCTGCAGCAGTACAGACCCTGCTTTGCGCACCCAGCCCAGAGTCACTGCAGTGGCCTCCAGCCCCGGCCCCAGCCACTCCTGCGCTCCCCATTGCACCTGACTGCAGCCAAGACCTGCTTCACTGTGCCCACTTGGTGGCTGCTGGCTCTAAAAACATCGCTCTTGTCAAGAGTTAAAAGTTACCGAACCCCGTAGGACTTTCTGTGAATATGAATTCACCAAATGGCACCAGAAAATTCAGTGGGTTCCAGAAAAGAACCAGCTTGTCTTAGCAGGCATCTCAAAAGTGGCCTACAAATATTAGTACTCTGTTTACAACGGATTCAGTCTTCCTTTCAGACTTCTATGTCGGAATAAAGTCTATATACTCATCTACAGGCTATTTCAGAACACATAATAATTTGATTGCCTAGATGAAGAACTCAGCCAAGTATCCAGAGAGGAGAAAAAATGCACAAATGGTGTGCAAATTCCCACCCGGTACTTCACCTGGACTAAATTTTAGATCATTTTGAAACTGCATTTTTCTGCTGTAACTTTTCCATCATAATCTTTTAGAAAAGCCCTGCTTTTTCTTCAAGACAATCTATTCTCAGAAAAATGAGAGGGAATCACATGAATCAAAAATGCCCAGAATGAGAAGCACCACACCACAGTCACTGTCAATTGGCACCAAATATGAAAGGGCCTTTTGACTGAAAGACACTTTTCAAAATGCCTTTGTATTCACAGTTTTGCCTTTCAGATGTCCTCTTTCATGAAACGTACTTGTTAATCCTCAAGACCGTACGTACAGCAGCACCGGCCCCACCGCTCAGCAGCTACGGCGGGCAGAGGAGCAGAGTGCAGCGCCGCAGCCCCCAGGACTATCACGAACCAGCTCCATGCTGGGGCCGGCCCTTCCCAATCGAATTTATAGGAACACCCAGAACATTTACTATGCACCCTGGATGCCAGACTGGGCGGCACGTTTCTGCTCGCAATGTTAATAAAGGGAAATAGCTCTCCAGAGAGCGAGGAAGCCCTTTGCAATGCATCTGAGAGCACCTGCTTTTTCTCTGTTTTAAGGAAGCACACCACTTTGGACAAGACTGGAAAGGAAGGTAATTAATAGGCTCCAGGGTTTGCTCCTGAAATTTCTCACCACGTTCTCAGCAGTCTGAGAACAGCTGCAGACCATAGCAATGTTCAGCATAGGGAACCCACAGAATTTTGGTTCATATACAAACTATAGTGTGCTATTGTACCTGGAAAATTAAATTCCCAGTGCGTGTTCCCAGTCATTCCCCTGGAGAATTCTTCTTCTAAAAGCTAAGGAAGTCTTGGAACTTAAAGTTCTGACTATATCAGAACAAATACAAGGCTTTTGAACTGGTGAATGAATAAGTGTAATAAAAAGTACTCCCTCTGGAGTAATTTGATGAAGTACCGTTGTATCAGAAACAATACGAGAGTGTGAATACAGGTATGTAGCCCAAAATTGCCCAGGTTTTTTTTCACTCACTGGATTTTCAAAAGGTGTCTTTCCCAATTTCTAGCACTTCATGGCCTTGCCATCACGATCTTGATGTAATCATCATGCTGTATGTCCATATGCTACTTTTATTCCTTTCAGACTGGAAAGCAAGTGGGCTAACAGTGCTGTGATTCGAGTTATAACAATGGGCTATTATCCTGCATCTCTCAAGTTCTTGACGACACAGCCATGGAGGCTGTTGGCTTTCAGGGCCGCTACAGAACAATATGGGATTTCTGCTCCTTACTTTCTCTAGGCATAACTGTGCAATAGATTGAGGGGAACCCAACATCAGGATTACAAAGAAATAACATTTTCTAGCTTTGTAGAACAGCAACACCATTTCTTACTGGCAGATTTAAAAAAGGATTCAATGCCTTTAATGGGAACTGTAACTTATATAGGAAATACAATGCAAAAGAAAAATATAGTTAATTTATAATACCTATCCATCTGTGTGAGCTATACATTAGTGATTACCTCAACACCATTTCTATATTGGCTGTATTGTTTGTTCTCAGACAGACAATTAAGCATCTAACTTCAGTAGCATATTTTACTGGCATCTATTTTACCAGCACATGACATGGCGAAACACAGTGGTGGCTATTTCTAGAATTTGTTGTTAGAGACAGACAAATTTTTCCTAAGGCATTAACAAGTAAACTCATTTTGTCCGTTACAAATTACTCCAGATTTTACTTTATATTTATAAGGAAAAGCTGCTGGGGAGAATTTTCACCTCATTATTTTTTTTCAGGATGCTGATTGCCAGTGACTCCACCTTCATCAGAATTGATATTCTTTTTTAATAGGCACTGATTCATTTGACTCATACAAATAGGGACATATTTGCAGCAGCAGCTCACGATAATGAAGGCAAAGGCAAATAAAATAGAAGACTTGGCTAGATTTAGGGGAAAAGAGGGAATAAGAATTATATAACATTCCTATAAAAATCCTTGAAAGAAAAGAAAAATATCAGAAATTAGGAACCAGAAATCCATTTCTAATGAAGACAGCAGTAACAAAAAGCAGAAAAAGCATTCTGATGATAGAAAATTTAAAAAGAATACTGTAACTTCAGAGGCACCCAACATTTGGTAAATAACAGAAAACTGACAAAGCAAATTTCCTCGGGAGGAAGTTATTTGAATTCACATTTACATAGAGAGGAAAGTTCTGCCTGTGGTAGATCATAACATGTAATGCAAAAGTTAATGTTCAGTAATATGGTGCCATTTTAAGAAAAAAGTGGCATTTTCTCTCCTAGAATATTAACTCAATAGTGAAAAAAGTTGAGACATGCAGCAAAAAATATTTGAAGCAGAAAATTTGATAAAGAAATTATTCGTACTGCTTAATTTATGGTAACAATTAAGAAAGGCTTAAGACAAAAAATTATGAACGGTATAAAGAAAGTAAATTAACACTGCCATTAATCTTATACTAAACCAAGACTATGTTAAACAATGCATTTACTCAAACTTAAGACCAATTAAAAGGATTTCTTCAATACATAGTATTTGCTTCAAAATATTATTTATAACAAAGGAAAGTGAGGAAAAAAAGAGGTGCAAAAATAGAGACCTATACATTGAAGTTTCTCCAGGGTAAGTATTTATCTGCTGTTCTGTTACACAAATAACAATACAAAACAGGTGATAGCGCACCACCATGCAAAGGTTTGATGAACACGCACATTTCCATTGGGAATGACACTAATGACTATCACCTTCATCCCAGTTTCATAATTTTGGACCCCTTACTTTTGGCCCTCATTTTTTCCATACACAATTACGGCATATTGCTCTTCTTCTATGCCCTGATATATTTGTCTTCCATTATGCACTGCAATTTAGTTTGAACACCACGATGATGCATACTTTCAAGAGACCCAAAACAAATATACCAAAAATCCCTAGCTAAATTAGACGCTTTATATATTCTTCAGTAGCATAATTGAGATATACAAGGTTAACAACATATTATTATTAAAAGAGAAACAGTCCTGAAGGTATTCATTAGCAGTAAAATTGCCTCCACCACAATCCGTTTCTTATTTCTGGGGACAGAAAAAATACCTGGTTCTCTGCTGTCCCTTCTAGGAGCAGGAGAGATAAGGCAGTTCTCCGTAACATTTTTTTGTGACACTTAAAAGATTGTAGCTACCCTGTCTGACCATCTGTAAAGAATTTCTCCATGGAGTGAGCAATCTTAAGCAATGAACCATCTTATCCGAATAAAGGAACTCCATGTAATGGAAGAAGCACATTTTCTACATTTGTAAATAGAATTTATAGAAAGACTCTATGCTGTGTAAGAAAGAAATATATTGAGAGATGATGAAGAATGGATTACAGTGGAACAATGTTTAATTAAAGACTTGTAAGCATCTTTCATTATTGTTGAGAAAAATTCAATTAAGGAATGGATTACATTACTTCATGCTTCATTATGTAGCTAGCACCTACAATTAATTGGTTTTTCCACTACCTTGCCCTCTTTTGTTTCCAGAACACTTAAGTTACAGTAACTTCTAATTCCCTATAGTAAACATTAATCAACAGAAGAACAGATTTAAAGATTCTATGAAATAAGTTTTACACAGGAAGGATAACTTCAGTAATCTCATTGCAGGATCTCATTTGCAGTTATAAAAATACTAGTCAGATAGAACTGGCATTTCTCCCACAAGGATAAACGGCTTATCCTGCCACAGAGCTTGCTTTTAAAAGCAGTGCTAGAGAGGATCCAAATGCGACATCACCTACCCCATATATTAGCGTACTCCTGGTCAAGGTATCAAATGCCATATTAATTACTTGTTGTGCAAGAAGTACTTCTTTTGAACTGTTAATTTCCCAACTTAAGACTTCCTTGGCTGCCCCCATTCCTGTGCTATGGAAGCAAGGAGAAGCAGGTGGTCCAACTCCTCCCCACGCAGCACCACCTGCAGGAACTGTTTGGGCTCTTCAGAGAAGGCAGAAAAAAGATTGTAAAAATGTAATTGAATCTCTGGAGTCAATAGCTATGACTCCTCCCACAGCAAGCAGGTCTCCTGGTCAAGAGCAAGCCCTCTTTCAGAGCTGAAGCACATGCTGAATACACATTTAAGAACATGACTTTGACATCTGTATTACAGGCAGAACACCGATTACCTTAGGTAGCTCTTCAATTTGATTGGCATCTAGGTAAAGCTCCTCTAACGTCCGTTCAAAGCTAAAAACTTCCTTTGGCACCTGCTGTAGGCCACAGTGAGAGTAATCTAACACTGAGACGATTTCTTCTTCACCACGAAAACACCGGCAGGGCACCAAGCGGCCGATAATTTTCCTTTTGGTTGTCATCTCCAAACAGCATACTGAAGGAAAAGGGGAAAAAACAGTTTTCTGAAACAATCAACATTTGGGGGACTGTTTTTTTAGAATTATTATCAAGATTGCAGTTCATTAAATACAGTTTATCCTGAGGGATATCTGCAGTCTGCATTTCATAGAATCATAGAATCATTTAGGTTGGAAAAGACCCTTGGGATCAGCAAGTCCAACCATCAACCCCACTCTACAGAGTTCTCCCCTACACCATATCCCCCAACACCACATCTAAA
>VWZL01002517.1:1390227-1463593 GCA_013396915.1 Stercorarius parasiticus
CAATCTATCCAAGTCTCTCTGTAGAGCCTCCCTGTCCTCATGCAGATCAACACTCCCGCTTAACTTGGTGTCATCTGCAAACTTACTGATGATACGCTCTATGTCCTTATCAAGATCATCAATAAAGATGTTAAACAGAAATGGTCCCAACACCGAGCCCTGAGGAACACCACTTGTGACCAGCCGCCAGCTGGATTTAACTCCATTGACCACCACTCTTTGGGACCATCCATCCAGCCAGTGCTTGATCCAGCAGATCGTACACAATCTACACAATTTCTTATTCTACCTTTCTACAAAACATGAAAAAGTAAGGTTTAGCAGTGTAATCACAAAAGCAATCTCAATACTTCATCTGTTCCCCTCTACTGGCACAGAAGCAAACACGCCAAGACCATCCACAACTGTTGCTTTCTTTAATGCTGAAAATTAGCCATGTAAATCCTACACGTGTGAACATGTCCATCAGACAAGGTACAAAGTGACACCTTTTGTACTCGGTGTTTTGGTCCCTTGCCCAGTTGGGACTGTGTCACTGAAGTGAATCAGAGTCACTCACTTTTTATTCTCCCAAACAAATGCCCCGTGGTGTTATACCTGATTTCTCTGAAATCAAGAGAGTTCCTTAGCTTTCCACCATTACTGCTGGAGTATATGCCCTGTCTTTTCAACCATATGAATAAAGAAAAGGCTATGTAAGCTTAATTGGTTACAAAACGAGAACAAAAGTAACCCAAAACCAGACAGTTTGTTAACCTGGCATTCCTGCTTCTCTTACATTACCTCAGTCTGTTGAAAACTCAGATGAGGGATTTGGCAGAAATGCTCTTAATTTTTCTGCAGTAAAATAAACGCCTGGGCAATTTCCGCCAGTCTGTTCCCCAACTGCTTCTCCCCCAGGTGCCAAGGTCTGCACATCTCCCTTGCACACACTTCTCCAGTGCATCTACATCGCCTGAGGAACAACCTACACAATTGTATCTTTCTGCTTTTCAGCGGAATAAAAATCCTTAACTCACTACTCTTGAATTGAGAGAACACTCAATAAGCAGATTTTATACATGTCAAGCAGTCTCTAAACCTCAAATAGCTATTTCTAGAAGTTATTTTAACATGATTATAGATAAATTGGGCTGTTCTGAAACATAGTACCACAAAGCCAAAGAGGGCTAAGCCTTCAGCTCCCATTTTCTAACTCACTTAAAGTTTTGAGTTACATTTCTGAAAAAAATAGTTCAAGTAAAGCAAAATAAAGCTCATCAGGATCCTTTTTCATAGAACGCCAGTGAAAAAGCAACTGTATATTCATTCAACATATCAGTGGAGATAATTCATATTGCTTAAGCCATCACTTACGCAAAATGTAAGATAAAAAAATAATTTATTTGGTCAGATAATGCTCCATTTATGGATCTCTGTGACTTTTTTTATCATGTATTACATTGATATGTTGGAGGTAAATAAAATACTCAAATGTTTTATTTCCTTGTTTAGATTTTCTCAGCACCTAAACTGCCTCTCGTAATCCCAATGAGATGTGCACACGAATACTGTCAGAACAAATACTGCTTTTTCATGTCCTCAGGAAGACTGAGATTCTGAAACGAACCACAGTGAAACCAGAGGGCAGCTGGTTATTCCTTTGGCAGTGCCAATGACAGGCTTTCTGTTACCTGTTTTTGGCTTAAGGGTAAAGCTTAAAACAGAGAAAAGGGTATAGTAATTTCGTAATTCAGCTTGACCACATGCCAAATTGGTGGGTATAAGAGAAAAGTTGTATCTTACAGTCAGCTGATGCAATGAAAACATCTGCATAATACAGTGCACATAAACTTCTGAAAATGCAAAACCAGAACACTTACAGGCATGAAAAAAGAAGCAATTAATTTACAAGCTAATAAATCACAAAATCTGAAAGTTTTATTGCAGTTCAATGGTATAGGCCACTGCAGAACCCAAACAGCCACACAGCTAGAATTTAAGGATGCCACACGCCACTCAAATTTACTCTGTGAACTTTGATTTTAAATGTTCTTCAATTAAATTCCTTACACCAGAAACACGAGTTCCCCAGTCAGATTTCATACACAACACTATAGCTGGACCTGGGTTCCTGACTGGCACTCAAAATTTCCTGTGATAAAGAAATGTTTATTTTAACATTGCCCCTAATTTTCCTCTGGAAATAAGTCTACTGCCTTTGCAGCTCCAAATCTGTTGGTCAATTCCAAACCCATTTGGGAGGAAATTACTTTTATTGTTTTCTCAACTTCAAAAAATTTTGCATTTGTCACTTTTTATTTATGTCAGGAAAAGTCCCAAAGCTCTGCTCCAAAGCTAGTCCAGCAGGGGAATGGCCCATCACACCAGAAGTGCTCCCAGTTCTCTCTCAGATGAGGGTTTTTTTCTGATTGCCATGTTATCTGCTCTCTCCAAATCTTTTTCACTGTATCTGCTTCTACCACTGTAGCACATCACATGCAATCAGCTCGGCTGGCCTTGGCAAGTCTGTGTTTGGCTGTTGAAAGTGGTTTTGGCCATCACTACTTGAAGTTAGTCACCTTGCACCATGTTCCACCTGACTTTTGGATCACCTGCAGCTGCAGCAACTGCTGACTACAGCAAACCTTCCCACCAGGGAAGCAGCAAGGAAAAGAGGCAGAGGAATGACAACAGGGAAAAAGCTACCAGTAGCAGCAGGGCTGCAGAAGGGCCATGGGGAAAGGATGGGAAGCAGCCTCCAGCCATGCTCCCCTGCCCAGGACACATGGCTGAGGCAGCCTCTGTGTCCCTCTCCACCGAAGGAGCACCCTGGTCCGTGGCAGGGCAATGTCCCTGCTGGGAATGAGCCAGCTGCAGGACCCAGCCCCAGGGCAGGCAGCACAAACATCCCACGGACACCCAACCGCTCTGCCTGGCACCCAGCTGCTCTGCCCAGCCAGTATTGCCAGACCCCGAGCAGAGGCTAGAGAAGGGGTGCAGCACGACCACTGACACCAGCCTGCACTGCACCTTTACTTACAGAAATCTTCACAACCAGCTCATCTGAGCGCAACAGATCAAAACAGATGAAAACTGTAAAAGCATTGGTCACAGAATACATACTTCACCAGAAAAAATGAAATTAGCTCTCAAGCTGCACAGCCTCTTTGTATTCAGGCATAGGAAGCAGCATTTGTAACTGTATATTTCAAACCTTGACACAATAAAAATAAATACCCTTGGAATATCAAATTATTTGTAGCTTTTCAAGCCATTTGAAGATAACGAACAATTGAACAGTGACATGTACTTCAAGAACTACTCAGAAAAATATTCTTCCCATAGGCATTGCAAAGCACTTAGCTTCACATCGTTCTCTTCTACTGTAAGCATACACATATAACAAACCCCACGTTTCATTTTAATAGAAACCCAGGACAATAACAGTATAATACAACAGCTAGAAAGTGTACAAATAGTGAAATGATAGAACCGTACTAAAAATAGCAATTACAACAGCAAAAACATTTTTAAAAGTTTTTCTATTGCTTATATACACAAAAGGTTTCCATTATTGCAGTTCATAAAAATACCTGTAATTTCTTATTGAATAGAAAATTGTTTTAAAAATTAGAAAGAAAAAAATGCTGAGGATAAGCAAAAGTGATTTAATTACTTTGTCTTCCTCAAAATCTATGGTAAGACTCGATTGTCATAATAAATGAGGTTGGTGGGATTAACTAGTTATCCATTGGAACCGTCCTCTTCAGGAAAAAACAAACCCAAAACCAAACCAGAACGTGATTTGGATAGATGAGCAATCTATATTTAAGAAAATATCAATAGTGGAATAAGAAAGGTACTTGAACGTGAATTATGGTGCATTGGTAACATTTGGTGAGAAAAATTAGTATGAAGTAACTCCACTACAGAAACCGCTGCTTATAGAATGTTTGCTGGAAGAACAGCCGTGGGAAAGTATGAACTTGAATGTATTTTGATAAGAAATGGGTTTGTATGTGTCCACAGTCTGCTCCATTACTTACTCTTTGTAATTAAAAAGAAAACAAAAATGCTGAAAAACATGTAAAAAAATATCCCCTGAGATTTATAGTGTTCTTTGCAATCATTTCAGAAAGCAGCAGTACAGAACTAAAGGAGCTGTGGTACAATTGAAAGGAGTATAATTTCATGCCCTGTGGACTAATGGTAATTAAACCCTTTATTAATTTCAGTATTATTAATTCCTACCCTGGACTAATTCCAGCTTTGGTAATTACACTTTTCTCACCTACATTTTATTGCTTCATAATTTTCATAAAGCTTTTCTTCTGTTCTGATGGTTACTTACTGTAAGAGGATTGCTACTTGAGATGCTTGGAAACAAAATTTAAGTCAAGTAGAGTCAACAGAAAGGCCATCTCCCCACTTTGGGAGGCTGAGTCACCATACACATTGCCACTTTATAAAAGTCCTTAATTCCTGTAAGTGATATAGAAAGTTTTCCTACTTCCTCATCAAAACACCAGTGCTTAGTACTTTTCTCCATTTAAACTAGTGCAAGAAATATATTTCTCCCTAGCTGAGTACCAGAGGTTATTGCTCACCGTGTGTCGCGTGCTGTCCATTAAAGACTACATACTCTAGAAGACTCATATCACAGTCAAAAAATCAAGAAATTTCAGGTTGTCTGTTCAGTCTCACGTGTAAGAACACTACATTTTCCACATTCATCAGACCACACATAGAAATGCTCAGCAACTTGGAAAGCTACAAAGACTGTTCTGCAAAGGCAGTGGGAACAGCTGGATTTTGCTGAATGCAAAAGAACTAGGATGAAATGTACACCCTTTTTTTTTTTTTTTGCAATTCTAATTAAGGAAATTTATTAACGTCTTAACTAATTCTACACAACCGCATTCATAACAAACCGTAATGTACCATTTTTCAACAATTCGGAAAAACAAAATGAAGGACACATTTTTCCCCACAAAAGCTTAGAAATGTTATGACCTGTTTTCTGAATGCTTTTAAAAAAACATATTCTTTCTTGAATTAGATTAGAGAAACTGTGAAAGAGCCTAAATATAAACTGTTATTTATCAGTTTCATGCAAGCATCTCATTATCATTATCTGCAGTTTATTCTCTTATAAAGTAAATCCTTAATCTAAGAAAAACAGTAGTTTTACAGAAATTAATTACAATAAAATCTAATCTCTTCTCAATTTATGAATCTTTTGTGCAGTAAAATCACTAATCCCTCTTCCTCAGTAATCACGAGAAATGTTCCCCTTACCTATTTAAAAGACAGAGGCAGCGAAAATTGCTGTATGGCTCACAAAACTCCGATTAAAGATGGAACAAAATAGCTCCACAAACTTCAAGTATCTTGAAAGAATGGGAGAAGCAGCAATTTTTTTTTCAAAAGACAAGATAGAAGAATTTATTTTTTGATCTCAGAAGCTTTTTCCTCTGCGATGCGCCTACACATCATCAGATACGGCCATTTTCCTTTTCCCCCTCATGAAGTAATTAAAAATTTGCTTTAAAAAAACACAAGTAAAAACGTCGTATCTTTCTGGAAATATTTTTATCTAATCTGTTTAGTTGTATCCTGAAATGTACAAAGTATTATTGTCAGTGTGCTTTCCATTCCCATTAACAGTGTTAAAAAAACAGTAAAGAACAGGTAGCGCATGGCAACTGTTGGACAAGCCATTTGAAAGAGTTGTAACATAAAAACTAGTTTCAAATTGCCTTTGGAATCCACGTGATTTCTTGTTGATAGTGCATTTAGAATAAGAATTCCCAAATACCATATTTGAGAGATCTGACTGTAATTATGAAGCCAACTCTGTTGATTATCTTGGACCTGCAAAACTTCAAATGCATGTATTTATACACAGGCTAAAAAAAACCCACCAAAAAACCAAACACCCAGGGTAGAAAGCACTGATAAGACTATCAAAAGAAGCTTTGTGGTTCACAGAAGCTTTGGTTTATATCAGGCTCAACGGCTTATATCAAGCATGACAAGAATCATTCTGTTTCCATAAGGAAACCAGCTCCTAAAATGATGGATACCACTGATTCTATGCAGCTCATTCTTTTACAGAATGCTATATAGCCTTTCACTTGAAGAAGTCTAGACTTTGCAATAATCAAATAAAAATAATTTTCAAAAATGGTTGCCTGTAGAGATTTGCCCTGAAAAAAGAAGTACCAGGTATAATTTTTCCAGCATATTCTGGACTCCGGGTGAAAACAGGTGAGAAATAACGGTGACCCTGACATCGCACATTTTTATTCCAGGAGCCAGTCAGGATGCAGTATCTTCACACTGCCTGAAGCCCGCTCTCCTCCTGTAAGTTGCACAGCATTGCTGGGTGTTAACATGCCTCGTGCTGCAGAGCAGCTGCCCCACATATACATCTTCTTCAAAGCCTTGAAAGTCTCCACTAAACCCAAGTAATTTTAAATCATTGTGGGCAATTTTCATTCTTAGAAGCAAACAATCCTTTTCTGATGTCTTTTTCTAAAATGTCAAGTAGACGTATGAAGAAAAGAGGTAGTTCAAATGCTACTGTAAAAAACTCCAGAATTTGCCTCTGCATAGTTGGTAGCATAAATCAGCTTTTCATTTTCAGCTTTCCGGTATAGATTAATTATGGATTTAATTTTCCTCCCAAACAAGTTTTCGATGTGACCTTCCTGTAAGTATTCTTATCTCAGGGAAGTCTTAGTTCCCTGATGCACTGCCATAGTCAGTGGCCTGAGTCAAAATTCCAACAGGAAGAAACCAACAGGTAGTAAGTGCGGTAGGACCAGCCAGTGTTGTCTGACAAGGTATCAAACATGAAATCGTTCATACTCCTGAAATTTCATTCAGAACACTGCAAGAAATCGCAAAGTTTAAGTGATCTGGTAGCGCTAGAAAGTTACTGAGGAAATCCTGAAAATAAAGAACTCAGAAGTCTGAAAGAGAGTAATACAAGGCTGAAATGAGTAATAACGGTGACATTTGCCAGAGGGCTCAGAAAATATTAATTATATTCAAAGCAGCAGACAATTCGCTTCATTGATTTCTTTGTCATACATCACAGATAAGTGATGATTTTTCTGTTCCTTTTTTCTTTCTCTTATTATCAGCATAATCAACAACATTAATATGCTAATATGTTGGCTCTTTGCAGTGAGTTATACTATCAAGCTTAGAAATCACAAATATATCAAACACTAAAGCAATCACAGCTTCCATCACCTCCTTCTAGTTCTCCCAGAGGTCTTCCATCCCTCCAGACACGCAGAAAGCGGAGCAGCTCCTTGCGAGCCCCAGGCAGGCAGGCAGCCCCCTGAGTCCCACCTGGGCTCTCGGGAGCCAGCACCCTGCATGGCCCCCGACCCAGCCGAGGCCACGCATGCCTGACAGGTCCCCTGGCTGCCATCGGCTCTCGGAGTACGGCACCGGCCTGGACGCTGGCACGGCACAGGGGACTGACTCATCACGAGAGGAAGGTGCAGACCAAACTCTTCAGCTACTATTTCTTTTCCTTTTTAAACCACATCGTGTGGATGGTAGTACCACTTTTCTCTTCAAATCCCATAAAACACTTGTTCCGTGAAACAGAAGCCTTTTCTGAAGCGTTTAGCATGATTTGCGATTCCACAAGTGCTGAAGGTACAGAAGGCATCCCTCCTCTGACCTCAGGAAGGCACTGGGAGTTTTCCAGTTCATTCCAGTAGGCCAGAGTTTATGTTACGTTTTCTCTGCTGGACCAGACTGGTCAATAGGGACTACGCATAGGAAATGGAACAAAGCTGAGCACATGGTTGTAACTGAAATAAAGCCAACCACAAAAAAACTCTCAAATTTCCTTCAGACAAAACCCTTTTCCTCGCTGATATTCTCCTAGCACTGGCCAGACATCCATATTTGTTTTCCTTCTTCTCTTTTAATTAATTATGTGTGCTGTTTAGATGATTTACATTGTGCCCATTTTCAGTCTGGGTCATTGGAATAATTAGGGAACTTCAAAGCTTTCAGAGTCATCTTAATTTTCAGTACAACTTTTCAATTAGAAACACAGCACTATTAATAATTTAGAGGGGTTTTTTAAGTGTAGAAAAATTCTATCTGCATATACAAGCTGTGCCTTCTTCCTCCAGCTTTTAGTGCTTAAATACGCTGCCCACCTTTCTATTATATGCATCTTTGTGGGCATCATCTTGTATGAAACTCTGCGTGAGGTTTTATTCATTTATTTCTTTGCTTAGTCAGATGTATAACCTCCATTTTCTATTTTTTATTCAAGTCAAGAGTTTTTGTCTATAGCCATAATACCACACTTGTGACACAAGAATTAAGGTTATATAAGCTCTTGCATCAATAGTGACTCCTATTTTTCATATTCTCACAATTTTCCAATTCAAAAGAAGTTCTGATGAAATGTAATCTGCTTATTCTTTTCCTGAAAATCAGCATCCCTCTTCCTTAAAACCGTATGTCACCTACAAAATTTGCTTTTTTCCCCCTGAAGATATTAAAATGGGAAGGTGTATTAATGCCTTCCATTTTACAATATTACAATTGAATTACAGAATTACAATACTTCATTGGAAACATATACACAACTTTGCTTATCCATGACTAGAAAAAAATAACTTCAATTGGGAGAGATACGAGGAAGGACTAGAACAAACATAAAGAGTGCATGACAGCAGGAAAGAGCCAGCCCACTCAGATGGCCCACTGCCACCAAGGCTGCAAAGGCGCAGCAAGGGGCACTAGGTCATGGCTGGCCAGAGCCACCCCCACTGCTGCAGCTCAGAGCAGCGGTGCCTACTGAACCCCACACCGGGGCTTGACTGCTCCTCTTACCTGTTCCTCTAGTGATGTCCTGCGGGCACATCACTCCTGTCCAGCCTCCCTCGTGGAAGGGCAGAGTGCTTTCCTGTACACCCAGCAAAGGAGAGCCATGGATGTCTCAGGAAGATGCTCATGCAAGAATGAGTGTGCTTGAATCGGCCTTGAAAGCTAGAGACCAGAAAATTTTTTGGAAGTCCAAGCAATGACTCTTCTGCCACCTTGCTTTTGGTGACAGTGTGAGGTAAAAAGCCCGGGGTACCTCTAAGCCAAGATCAATTAATTTCTGACTGTATGTATCTGTATGACACCTGCATGGCAGTGTTATTACGGATAACTAGGGAGTGGGATGGGACTTCACAGTGGTGGAGTCCCAGCCACGTATGTTTTCATCCATCCATACAGGCAAGTGAGTGTCCAGAAGGCAGGGAATGTGCGTGAACAGGTTGGTCACGTCATCCCCAGCCAAGGCCTGGCCAGACGGCCATCCTCCCCATCACCCTCAAAACCATCCACCAGTTTTGTGTGAATATACTCTTCGGAATATGGGATGAGACTTCAAAGTCATCTTTGCTCTTACTTATTATAAGCTGCTAAAGAGAAATCAAATGAAACTCTATGGGTGATTCTTTTTCTAACATTTCTGCTAAAGTAAATACAATTGTGGACTGACAGGATCTTTCCACGTAGGGAAAGAAAAAAACAAGACAAAGGAAAGAAGGCAATTTAGTCTTTGCATTTTAATAAATCGGTGACCAGACCTATGGAGGAAGGGGCAATATTAGAAGACTTCCAGGAGGCAACAGCTGCAAGGGACGCTCTGAGGGAGCGTGCTCTGGAATTTCAGAGAAAGGCTTCATCTGCAGACATTTGACCCTGATCGGGCTGGCCAGGGAGAACACAGTTTCAGAAAAACAATGTAAAACTTCAGTGCCTTCCAACTAAGGTCAAACTTTTTGCAAGGTTCCAAGAGTATATTTTAGAAAGGGGAAAGCGCACTGCCTGGTTTGACAAGATCTCTTTCCTTTTTACTTCATTTTTTCCATCAGAAGTCACTATATATTTTTTTAAGTTACAGTATTACATATCCTGTTTAGAAACAAGAAGCATGTTCTACTGAAATGTCACACTTGGGCCAGGTGAAGGAGTCAGGCATGTCACTTTTATATTCTAATTAGTAATTCAAGTTTAGGAATTTAGATATTGAGTTTGTATAAGCCATTTGTAATAGTTTTCATTAATCTTCCTGAAAAGATTAAGAAACTATGGTTCCAAAGACAAAGTCACAATAGCAGAATTACTGGAATGCTTCCAAAGGGGAATTTGTCTTATCAAAAAGAGGGGTATGAAATATTATCTGAATTGCTTTCTTGCACAGAACTACCATGATAACCAGCATATCTTACCCAGAAATGCCATTTAATGCATGATAATTGAATTCTCTTCATTATATTGCCATTATAATATTCTGCATTCAACTTCATATTTAGATTTCGCTAATCCTAAAATAAAATAACCAAGCATGAACAATCAGATTTCAACTTTACCTTTTGTCTCCCAAGAATATTAATAACAGAAAGTTTCTCTGTCTTTGCTACAAGATCTGGGATGTCATTTATGACTTGACCATCATGAGATTTGGGAAATTTGCAAGAAGAGTAAAATAAAATTTAAGACAGAATTATTTCTACAAAATATCAGTCACTTTTGAATTACCAGACCTTTAACTCCCCTCTGTGACACAGGACCCAACCTTTACCTTTTCTGATAAGATACTAATTGATTTCAATTAAATTTTACTATTGGTCTTGCCTTGAAATTCCTAAGTGAGATTTTCTGAGTAAGTGCTTTTTTGGATGATCTTAATCATAGGCGATGATGACTCCAAAGACAGTTTAGTGAGAGCAAAAAAAATTATTGGTGTTGGTTTTTTTTAATCTGTATTCTATTCTCCCTAAAGACAGTTTTTGTATAACCTTAAGGAAAACTCCAGTTTTGTTCAGTTTCTTTTTATACAAGAACTGACAGAATTTCAATAATTTGTTGCATATCCTTCGCACATTCTGAAAATTAATAATTATGCTCTTAATTGCTAGAGATGACAATCAGTTTGATGGCCCACCCTGCAGACACTGAAGTAGGAGAGAATCCCAATAAACTGATAAATAGCCTTCTTTGGAAAGTGCTTTCTTGAAACCCAGAAATTTACATTTAAACTCAGATCTTTGATGTGTTTCGGCTTTTTGAAGTAATCCTTTAGTTTAAAAGATTATCTGGCATAAAATTTAGTATGAAATATGCTTTATTTCTTGCTTTATGGTGTAATGGATTTTGCTGCCCATGTGATGGCTACAACTGCTATCCAAAGGAACAGTATAGAAAATACAATTTACCTGCTAAATACATAAACTAAACAAATTGGTATTTAAATATGAGCTATGTAACTTTCATTAAGTCTGGCTTTTTTCCTCGTAGAGGAACAGGATCATACAGAATACCCAATTACTTTTCAGCGGTTTACATCACAATCCATCTGCATTATTCCTGACATATTAATCAGCTTAGCAGGAGCTTACTACAGGAAAATTGTATGCATTTTGCTGAGTTTGCAGGATGAAAGTTACAGAGGTAATAATGTGCAACTACAAACTGCAGCTAGAAAAGAAACTTTTAATTAGAAGTGACAACTATGACTCACAATGAGAGCTGATCTTCTGAAAGAACCGAGGCAGGGACATGCTGGGACAAGGGACCTTTCTCCTCCTTCCCATTACTGCTACCTTGGTCAGTGCGTGTGTGCTACAGTCACATTGGAGCAGACATTACTGAAGTCCAAAAGAGAAGGCGATTAGGTTTGTTTTCAACATGCCGTAACACCTATTTGTTTAGCCATCTGTATTTCCAAAACACTATTACATTTGAAATACATATAACAAGCTGCCTAGAAAGTGCATGTTGCTTCTGCTATGGTAAATGTTCGCATCCAGCCACAAACTTTTTCAAAAACCTTTTCCTTTTCAAAAAATAGAAATTTTTTAATCATTAAAAAAAATACAGTTCCGATTCTATGTGAGTTTTTTTGCCAACCTTCTCCACCACTCAAACTCTACCCTGAGACATTTTCTATCCCTTAAGCTCACCACTCCTGTGAATATTCCCACTATTCCTCATATTTTTCCTGAGGTCCAGTCTAGCCCACAGCCCGCAGCACTGTGTCTGTGCTTCAGGATGCAGAGTATGTCCTAGCTCCGCACCAGAAGGAAATCTGCTCATCTGTGGCTTCTTTGCTTGCTCCAAACAAAACTGGGCCACGCAGGCCAGACAGAAACAGAGTGGTGTGGCAGTGCCACAATAATGTAGATTCCTTCACTTAAACAGTCCCTGGTGGTTGTCAGAGGGACCACTTCAGCACACACACCGTGTCGCATTACAGCACTGGCAGGCAGCTCTGGGCATCTCCTTTCCTACTCCTGATGCTCCCCACCATCTCCTCTTGACCTTTTATCGAACTGTTCCTCTTGGAACAGCCCTGTAACAGACACTTTTCTTTTTCCTGTCACCCTCCACATTATTGCCAGGTATAGTCCATCCAAACCGTTTTTTGATCCCTGATTATTGTCTTCATCTCGTACAGGAAGTGTTTTGACTTCACCTCACCATCACCTAGATTCAGCTCTCCCACTTTCCAAGTGATGGAAGTGTCAGAAGTATCACTCACCCTCTGACCTCTGCTGCTTATCTTCTCCTCTCAACATCTACTGGTATCCTCCTATATTTTGCATAACCTATCCCCCAGCAATCACCTTTTTTAGCCTTTTCTGGTCTTCCAGTTGTCCACCAGCAATAACTTCTCATCTGCCCCATCCTCTCCTTCCTTCCTGATCTTAATTCAGTTCTTGATTCACTCTCCTTCATACATCCCCTACTGCCCTTCACATCTCAACCACAGGTCTTACCTCCAGGCCCCCTTCTGGCTCACATCCTCTTTCCTTCACCTCCCCAACCCCCTGCATCTGGCTTTTAAGTTATGCGCTACTACAACTATTCCCAGTAATCAGCCCGGCTTTCTTTACTATGTAATTATTCTCTCTTCTATGAGTTCCTACATAAACGTTCAAATTCTCCAACTGAATTGCACAAACACATAACTTAGTTCTTACCATTGTTCACTCACAACTAAAAACTTCCCCTCCGGCTTACTCTCCTTTCTCTCTACAGAAGATCTTCAGTTTTGCCATGAAAAATTTAAAAACTTGTATTATCCATCGGTTCCTCTTTCTTCTGTTATTCTGTCCTCCTTCCTGGCTACAGATGCAACTTTTCTTCAGTGTTCCCCATTCGTTTCACCATACCTATTAATGCTATGCATCCGTCCTGTAATATGCTTGCATGTATGTTCATAAATCAGATTATCAAAATGCAAAAGCCTGTATCTGTATACCAAAATGTCAGCACAAGTGAAATCTTAAAAACATAATTCACACAAGCATCCACAAAAATTGGTTTTTTGAATGTGAGAATACAATTTTGGATCCAAACAGACATTTATCTCCATAAATATCTCGTTACCCATGAATACCTGAGTACATCTCCTCTGTATTTCAATGTATATAGCAGCTTCCACATTTCTCGCTTGCATATTTTTAGCCAGAATCAGGTAATAAAATCTGAATTTTACCCTTTCCCCTCAACACCAACTAGTTCCATCACTAGCCTTGAGCTGTGAAGTATTAAGCACACAGACACCTTTGATTAAAACCCTCCAGAATCAGGGGGGTTGCATATTTTGTCTTCAGAGTTTAAAATATATTTATACTAGAAAAGGTTCATTTAGTTTCATTAAAGATTATATTATATAATTAAAGAACTATGAATCTTTTATATGAATTCACAGGAAAGATCTGCACAGGGTATTCTCTTTCTGTCCAACCATACTGACTTCTTAAAATCTTGCAAGGTTCAAATTCAGTGGCAGGGGAAAATTTTGGGAAACTACTCCAAAGGCAGGCACAACAAGAAATATCGTAAGAGAAGAAAAGATGCATATCAATAAAAAATTATATGGAAAAAGTTAATTATCCCAAGGCAAACGTGCCTACTTCTTTACAGGTTTTTCATGAGTAAGTATCAGTTTATTAAACACACACAAAGTATATTGAAGACTTGGAGAGGACACCACTGGTAACTGGAAGGGGGAGACTTTCAACACTATGGTTGTCTACACGGCCATCAGAGATCACAAGAATGATCTTTCTGTTAATATTATCATCATATGATGTAGTACTGCTAAATGCTTTCTCAAAATTTGATTTCACTTCCCTAAGGAAATTTGTAGGTGGCATATTCTCACTTTCTTTCAGTAGCCCAGTTTTTTAGACTTAAATGCATTTCGCAGTTTTCTCCATTTGTGGTTTAAACATGTTTTGCCAGTGTCAGTTGCCCCATCATCTTGGGATGAATTCAGAACAGCTTCACTGGCAGGAATGAAATCATCTGCTTCCTTTGTGATAGTGGGGGGGCCTTTCTCTGTTAACACACTGCAGAACCAGCGCAACCAGCCCAGCCCATGGTGCCCCCAGGGCAAAGCTGCAGAACTGCCACTGTCTGTTGCCCTGGGTGTACGTACCTCTCTGGCAAGGCCGAGAGTAACTGCCACTGGTACAAGAAAACAGTAGATTCAAAGGCAGCTTTAGGACAGCTCCTCTCTTTTCCAAGTAAATGATTGTGCCAGGTGGCCTTGGCGATGTAAATCTGAAAAACAAGCCCTACCAGATCTCTTTTTACTTCAAATGTTCTCAAAGAACAAGAAACAAGACCTTTGATTGCCTGACACAAATCCAACTCCTGTTTTTAACAACAAATTTAAATAAATAAATACATACATAAATGCAACAGTTTGTGGATGTAAACTCCATATCAAAGTCCAGGGAGTCTTATCAGCTTAGATCAGTCACTCTCAAAATGATCAGTCTAGTATTTTAGATACTGGAACCCCTAAGAAGTCAGGTTTACTATGCAGTAAGGATAACAACATGTTTAGGGGCATCATGGAAAATAAAGATGTCTGCTTGGTTTGTTCCATCGTCCTACATAGCCACTAACATCAATCCTGGCAATAAGTCATGCTATGCTCTAAGGGGCTCCTGTTTAATCAATAGCCTTGAAAAACAAAAAAATAAAGGCAGGCTGCAAAACACTGTTACCATGTTTGTGGGGAAGGTACAAGCTGTTAGTATGTATTCTCTGCTGGTTAATTTTCTAGCACATGTCTATTCTCTCTACTCTTTCAACATACAAATCAATAGTACTCAGCCATTTTCTGATCGTTTTTTGCAGACTATGTAACTTTCACTACCATCACAACCACTGCTGAATGAGAACTGCCATCCTTGCAAAATCCACATGCTAATTATATGCCTGGAGACAAAACTGCTAACACCGAGAAGCAGATTCACCTCACCTCATCTCTGGCCACGTGAAAGCTCAGGGTCTGCAGCAAGGTAGTCCTTCAGGCTCCTTCGTGGTCAGCACCACAAGAAAGCCACCTTCATGTGCAGATTTATTCCACCCCAAATTAGGGGTCTGAAATCGACGGGATGAATAACCCAGGCCATTCAAAAAAGGGCATTTGAAAAGAACTGTATTTCTAAAGGTTTTCATCGGCAGAGGGCTCTAGAACTACATTCTCTTAAGGATCATGTTCCCTCCCATGATTAATCTGTCCCAGTTTTTTTTAGTCAATTAACATGCTGTTCTTATGGTACAAATGTTCTCTAAAAAAATTCTCACAGCTGAGCTGTCAAACACTGAAATTCAGTACATTGGAATGTCAGGTTTTTAACAAAGTCCTGGAGTTTGTAAAGTATAATCAGAACTTTAATGCCCAATTATGCAATCTTAGCAATGACTTTCTGAAGAGAATTTTATCACTTTCATTGTAAACTAGGATCATCACCAGAACTGTACCAAATTGTTCCACTCAAGAAATACAAGGGCTAGATTCTTAATGGAGGGGTTCATCAGATCATCAGAAATCACAGGTGTGGATATAACAGCTCTGGAATTTTCAAGCACTTTGGCACATCCTTCACATTCAGCAACAATGATTTTCTTTGGGTTTGTTTTTAGCATTTCCTTGCTTATGCATGCTTTTGTCTGGTGGTCATAGCTGTTCACTCTTACAAAACATAAGGTCTTTCCTTGTCTCAGCTCATTCAGTTTAAGCAGACATTCCTGAAGGGCTAAGATACCTCCCCTGAGCAAGCACAATGAATGCTAAGTGTCCAATGTAATTTCTCACAGCCTGAAACAAGATTAAAAAAATACGGACAAAGAACTAAGCAATATTTTAGCATCCACCCACCTGCTAAATTAAGTCTTAGCTGTATATAAACAGTGATAGCCTTTTGGCAGCAACTCATAAATAGACATACAGCTTCCATTGTACAATCTGCTCTGGTGACAAGAAGCTTAAAAAGAAGCATAAGCTTGGCCTAGAGGCATGGAGTTGTAAGCTAGAGAGAACTGAGACACGGAATTTCCTGTCCTTGACCGAATTAGCAAAACTGTGGTATTTTAATGGACACGCTTTCTGTACCAGGTACAAAGTATTACAATCATTTGGACAACTACAAGACAAAGCAGAAATTCCACTGAAGTAGGTACTAAGCTAACACAAATAAAACTGAAAAGATATACCCAGATCTGACAACTACAGCCATGCCATAATAGACATACTGATGTTTGTAAAGGTGTTAAAATAGACTCCTTATCCTATTTAAAAATGTTCAAGTTAATTCTTACAAGAACCATCAATAATATAATTTCATCTGCTTCAGAATACAACACTGAAGCAGATACATGTTATAAAGATTTAACTAGTTTTTCTGAGCTGCATCAATATAGTATTTGATAAATCTTTTTCTGTAATCAAACTGAATAATCCCTACTTTGTCATTCTTACAGTGTAAGCAAAAGATTCAAGGATTTTCCTGAAGGTTTTCTAAATTTATCTAGATAGCTTATGATTTCATCAGTTTATTTCAAATTGAATTATTCCAGCAAAGTTTCTATTGATAAATATGAAACTCATGTATTGACAAATTTCTCCATATGAGCAGGAGAGGAGAACATGGTCCACAATCCCTACTCAAGTGTTCTTTTGCATTTGACATATTTCTCTTGCTATTGCTTGACTCTCAAAACACTTAAATGCTAATTTATATTGAAATATTTGTAACGTATTTGTAATTCAACAGTTGAAAGATGCTTTGTCACTTTTTGGTCTCTGTCTATATGGATTCTCTTTGTGAGGCCCAGGGAAGGCAATGGAAAGGGCTGCTGTAGAGATGTGGATGTCCACATCAAAAAACAAAACAAAAACCCCATACACTTGAATCATGTACATTGAAGCCCTTAGTTCTGGGTGATTACCAAACAACACAGCCCATACAGAAAAGAAATTAGAAATCACGCGTTTTCTGATTTACTATAGGTAGCAGCTCTCATAACTTGGAGATGATTCTGCTAACATCTAATTATACTCATCCTTTCTTTGAGTTTTATAACAGCAAAATAAAAATTCAATCCCTCTATAGCCTAAAAAAGGCAAAAAATACTATCAACACTTAATTTAAAAGAAACAAAAAATTTTTTATAACAATTTAGGTAATGAATTCCACCTATTGTCTGGTAAGCAAGGATATCTTTAAACCACCATCAGAAGACATGAGGGAAGGAGACAACACCACCAGAGGAGTTAATGCTTATGGTTTGAGCAGCTACACACGTGAAGAACAGCATTTAACTATAACTGCTGCAAGGACTTTCAATATACAATACTTCCAACTCCCAGCTATATTGGTTTTGACAGTTTTACACAGTGTTGTCATGCAAGAGAGGGACTTGCAGAAAACTGTTCTGCAGAAGACATTGCAAAAGCCAGGAAAAAGTACTGAGAAGCACTTTTCAGGATTTCAGAGTCAGTTTCTCAGCCACAGCTTTTTGGTGAGATTCACCAGTTTGAAGGCATGTAACAGCAAACTGAAAAAAAAAGAAAAAAAAAAAGAAGGAAAAAAAAAGAATATCACTGTGCTCAGACTGCCAGCTGCCTGCTAAAAAAAATGCATTGATCTAAAAAGGAGGACAGCCAAGATGATGGCTGTGAGAACAAGATCAGGACACTGTCCATTATTTTAATGGAGGGGAAAATAAAGACATTTTGGAGTGGGACATGAAAGAATCTGGAAATGCATGAAAAATCACCAGTAGTCAAGATGATTACAGAGAAGACGTGTAGGAACAGACAGAGGGAGTGCAGAACTGGACAAAAGCTGAACAAAAGCTTAGGGGCGAGCATTTAGTCAATACACAAGAAAGAGTAAATCGTAAATACAGCAAAAGAATGCAATGCTAGCTTCACTGATGAACCACCGTCCTTTGATTTCATAGCAACTGCCTCAGACCTTTTTATCTCTATGAAGAGGTGATTACAGCTTTGTTGGGTCAAGTGACATATGGATGAGGACTGCCCAGAGTACAGTACTCTAAGTGCCACTGAACCGCATTAGAAACTGAACATGAAAATCTGAATTTCAGCCTGAATGAGGAAAAAACATTTGGAACAGCTTGGAATGAATCCCATTTCTCCCTCCCACCAAGGAAAACAGATGGTATCAGAAAGATGAACAACATCCTAACAGTCTATGCTACTGTTCTTAAAGAATAAAAACAGAGAGGCAGAGGAGGATAGGATGAGAAGAACTTCTCTGGTGAATTATGACACCCTACTACAGCTTAAAATCACGTCACATAACCTCTTACCTAAACTCTTCTAAGTCCATCCCCAGTCAAATTGTTTCTTGCTCCTGGCTAGTCCTACTGGAATGTTCTTGCAGAACTTCACTTATTCTGAGTTTCATACTACTATTAATAACTGGCCTGAATTCATTCAGAGGCTATTTATACCTACTTACTCCTTTGCCAACATGCTCATTTATAGGTATGAACTCGGTAGAATAGACACAAGTCTAACAGAATAAGGAAATTGAGAAGAAGCAATAGAAACTCTTACAAAGTCATCAAAACCAGATTCATCCTTGTAGAATCTTTTTTGACCTTATCTGGCTATGTAAGGTATAAACAAAACGAATGTTTCGAAATACTGTTATTTGAACTAACTTTTTTTTTTATTCTTTTACCTTAATTAAAAGGGAAATACAGCATGAAGAAGTGATGCATTAAATGGCTTCTCTATCAGCAAAACATCATCATAAAAAGCATTGCTGGGCTCCCCCAAGCTAGAAAGACAGTTGTGTCAGGGCTCCAGAGCATGACATAAAGGAGAAGGTGAGAGAGCCCCCAAAAGAGAAGGCACAGAGTGATTTAACTGCGCTCTTCATCTACACACAGGGGACTGCAGAGAGGAGACACCTAGACTCTTCTCAGAGGTGCACATGAAAAGGCCAAGGTGACAGGAATAGTAGTAACACGGGAAGTTCTGACTAAATGTAAGGAAAAAAGTCTCCACAATGAATGTGGTCAACTACTAGAACACAGGGGCCAGAAAATTTGAGGACTCTTCACTCCAGAGACACTCAAGAGGATGCAGCATCAAAGCTAGCCTTGTTTTGAGCAAGCGCTGGACCACAGGTGCTCTACTTCTCAACTTCAGTAACTCTAACCTTCTACGATTTGGTTTATTCATAGGTTTCCTTTTAGAAGTTCAGTTCACACACTGAAAATACCTAAGACTGGGAAAAAGAATTTAGATGAAGGTCATGTTAAGGTCTCCTTTTTATCAGGTGTCCACTTCCATTACATAATGCAGCAGCATGGGAAAAGTGTTTTTGGAGTAAAAACATATTCCACTTTTTCCAAAAGATGTAAATAATATCTGCATTGTTATGTTCCTCAGAAATGGAACAGAAAGACAACAGCAACCATGGTTATGGTCTCTTACAGAATATTAAATATATATAAATAGTATTTTAACAGTCTTGTTGCCTGTTTGTGGCCAGAAACCTGATGACTTCTACCTTTGGAATTTTGAATGTTTGGCTGCAATATTCATACGTAGTTATTTACAACATATTATGTAGTTACTCTCTTTACTCTACAAACTAAAGCTTTGAAACAACCAAAGAAAAACAAAAAAAACCAGAACAACTGTATGCATTTTTTACATTTATTTCCTTCCTAGTTATGAAATGAAGTCCTATTGTTTATGAAACTTAGTCCTATTAGTTATGAAATTGGACCTATTCTGTGGTTCAGATGCTCACAAGTCTCATCCTGCTCATCTGCCAGTTAATTTTTTAAGATAACATTTTGAGATTGAAACTATTGGTTATTGATAGCTGCCAAAATCAGGCTGGAACTGCTTTTACTTTAAAACTTTTTAAATTTAAGAAAACTTCCGAAAACAGGAAATATGTTTGATAAAAATGCTGATATCCTACAGTTCAAAAAAAATTCATTAAGTATTTAGTAAGGGAGTGTGAATCTGAGATCTGTGCCTCTTCAACATATGCAATGACATTCACTTCATGAAATGCCTTCAGCAATACCATTTATCCTAAATATAATAATGCCTTCAAACGCACATTCAGCTCTTTTCTCAGCAAAACCTTTTCTTCATACCAGCAGAGAGAGATTCTGATGAAAGCTATTAAATTAAATTTAAATAAAAGTTAACATCAGACAGAAATTTTTTATTAAATCCTTGCCCCTTTTTTGTTCAAAGTAATCTCTGACACATTTCTCCTGTTTTAATCCTATCAGATCAGGCACCAATCACATATAAGTCTTGTATTCAGGCTGAAGCTATCTACAGTGATGAAACTAGAGATCATCAACAACGTTCAACATGTCCTTCCCCCTTATTACCTCCCCTCTATATTGACCACATCCTGGTCTAAATATTCTGTATATCACAGGAACCATTCCAATGGGGTTCCTTAGGTTACCTGAAATCGGCATTGGTATTAAGGAAAGAGCAAGTATAAGTATGTTAATTCTAATATTCTGAAATCTTTTGCCAATTTCTACAAAACAGACATTACTGCTTATGCACCTGGTCTTACGTTTTCATTTATCATTAAAAAAAAAATTTAAAAAAGAAGGGTTTTTTTTCCTAATTTGTTTGCTGCAAATACAGCTATCTAAAAAACTAACAAAAAATAGCAGGAGAAAGTTTGCGGCTGTGCCACCGGTTTCTGGTAACAATGGAGGCAAGTTACTTGCTTCCCTAACTTTATATCTTGATGTTCCAACGGTTCAGGTACAAAGCAAGTATTCCGTCCAAGCTTGCCAAACTGTTAAGACTGCCCTGTCCCTCTGGGTAACACTCAGGTCTCAGTCAAATTGTGCTGTCCCATTCATACAGTTCTGCAACCCGATTTCACAGCACAGGCAAACAAATAGGCAAAACACAAATGAAGGGGCTGCTAGAAACAAGATATCCCAGTAACATACTGGTACATTTATTTCCATCAGCCGAAATGATACAACACATTACTTCTCTGACCACTTCCTGGCTTTAAACAAACCCTTTGGAAGGTTTAAAAAAAATCTGCCTTCATTATTTAAACCAGACAAGTCAAACGTAATTGGCTCTTTACTGTGAATACAGTAGATTGGAAGGGACCTGGGGAGAAATGACATGAAAACAGTTTTACAAACAGTGTGCAGAAGTTATTCTGCCTAAAGGGCTGGTCTGTAAGAATGGATGAAAATAGTTAAGTGACAGGTGTGGAATAGACCCTGCAAAATAAAATTTCACATGAGTTCTTTACCCACAGCATTTTAAGCACTGTGCTTTACCCACAGTATTTTAAGCACTCCCCATTCATTCACCAGGTGGAAGGACACATGCTGGTGAGCCAGAGGAACAGGCCAGCACTCCTTCAGTGCCGAGCCAGCACTGCAGAGCTGATTGAAGCCCCTCAGTGTAGGTACAAGAGCAGCACAGTAGGGAATCAGGGTTATTAAATTTTTATTTAGGATTTAGTAGTTCCAATTTGTTGCAAGCTGAGTCAAGAACACATACCTATAAACACGCACCAAAAAAAGAGAGAAGCTTGTTCAGTTCGAAAATTTCTTGAGAGATGAGGATGGAAGTTGCTGAACTAGTACTGAGAGCCTTGTGAGCATCAATTTATAACAGACAGAATTGTAAGAAAAGGATTTCATATCGTCACTTTCTATGATAGAAAAAAAGATATTATTTAGCTGACAAAGAAGGATTTAGAAGATGATTATAATGGATGTCAGTCTGATGGAGAAAGAAGTTTCTACTGGTTTAGAACGAGTTTTTTCTTCAAATTTTCTCACGTTACTTTTTTCTTTCAGGGATTTTTTTCATAAAAAGAACTGTCAGGTTACAGACCCATATCTGAAATTTGACAGCTTTTTGAAAGATCTGCAGTATGGCATAACTCATGTACTATGGCTCCCTTGCATTTTCATAAAGAAAAGGGTACCAAATATTTTCCCTGTTTTACGTACATGGGCAGCAGGCAAGTTTTAAGCCATAATTTTATCATCTCTCAAGCTGTATCATTTGTACACAAGTAGCCCACTCAAATGCAGAGTGACTGCTTTACAAGTGAAGTTGACACAGCTATAAAAAAAAGTCTGGCCTGGCCTTTGCTTCTAGAAAAAACTATGCCAGCCTGGCATTATATGTTACTTCATAAGACTGTGATAAGGGAGGAGGTAAACAGAAGACGTTCACTTCTTGCTCTCCTCCTCCCCTGAAACACTCCATCAGTCAACAAAAAAATTTAAATTGGCCAAATTCCTCCACCTAAGTGTACAGTATTTGCCCTTTCCAAATAGAAATGTCAGACTCCGCTATGACTAAAGATGACTCACAATCAAAATCTCAGTTCTTAACACTCCAATGAAATCAAGGTTGGAATTTTGCATGTAAACATTTACTTTCAAAAGTACATAAACATATACTTTTAAAAGTACATTTACATATTAATATGTAACCGTAACCATTGAAATGCAAGCATTCTAAGTAATTTTTCCCCCTCATGTTTAGTCATGTTTAATTTGCTTGCTATCCTTATTGGTATAATTAGTAGTTCACAACTTTTTCTTGTGTCACGGGAGATGATTCTTCCCCTCAGCACTGGTGAGGCCACATCTGGAGTGCTGTGCCCAGTTTCAAGCTCCCCAGTACAAGACAGACATGGGCTTACTGGAGTGAGCCCAGCAAAGGGCCAGCGAGATGATGAAGGAACTGGAGTATCTGACATACCACACATGAAATGCCATCTGAAGGTAAGAAAATACTTTTTTAGTGTGACTGTAACTGGACACTGGCATAGGTTGCCCCGGGAGGCTGTGGGGTCTCCATCCGTGGAGACATTAAAACCAGACCGGCCACAGTCCTCGGCAGCCTGCTCTAGGTGGCTCTGCTTCAGCAGGGTGTTGGACGAAGCGATCTCAAGAGGTCCCTGCCAACGTCTGTGATTCTACAGTTCTATGAACTTTGCTAGTTAGAACATCTTATATGTGAATTTCCAACCTAAACAGATGCAGAAACTCTCTCACCTTTAAAAAAACAGAAGTGAAAAGTTCCACAAAACCTGAGTCTTTCTTTCATGAGCAAAAGAAAAGAAGAACCTAAGACAAAGCTACCCGTCACAGCCAGCTGCATTTCTGGTTAAAAGCAATTGACCATTTACTATTAAGGAAAAAGGAAAAGTAAAACTTCCCGTAATCTAATTTGAAATTAATATTCCAACAATGGTGTTTTAAACATTTTGTATTTTACAGAAAATAGTGATATGCATGTATCCATTTTCTCAAATACAGACAAATGTCATAAATATAATACTGTGCACACAAAAAAATTAATAGACTAGACATTAATTAGTATCTCAGATGCCATTAAGTTTTTCTAAAAGTCAATATACAGAATATTAGATTTATCCTTGTTCAAAACTACTTCTTTGAATGCTTTGAAGACATTGTTTGAGGTCACTGAAGCTCAGTACTTCTGTTTCAAAATAAAATTTCAAAGTTTCAAGACCAATGTCAGAACGAAGCCTTTGTTTAAAAAATTATTTAGTACATTTTATATTATTTCATGTTGTTTCAATTGTAACAGTGCATAGTACGGCATGTCTTAGCATTTCAAGTCATGTAGAAAAATGAAATACTCAGTGAACTAATTAGAGGAGCAGCTGTTTTTAACACCCATGTGTTAGACTGTGATAACATTTCTGGACTACTGAAAATAGTTGCTCCTCCAATTTACTCACAAGGTGTCTAATATTTTCTGATTCAAGCTGTCAAGATGTTTCATTGTAACACAAACAGGAGAAATGTTGACCAAAAAAAATAAGGCAAAATGTATCAATTTGTCTGTACTGACTCAAAATAAAATGAAACAAAGATAATATTTTGACTTTCATACCTATGACATCCATATGCTATGTCAAATAATCTCAGATGATATCAGATGTTATTATGAACTTTTACTGACAAGTAATGGACTAATTAAACTAAAATAAATACATTTAGAAGAAAAAAATGACACTAAATTCTGATATTTTCCAAATAATTTAGGAAAATACCTTCATTTCGAAATTAGCTGTCCAACTTCAAATTTTGAGAGCTTCAGGAATTTCCTCAAAAGTGTGCATGCAATTCTACTCTCTGAAACAGACTGAGAGATTCTGGTCAGGAGGGGATCCAAGTACTACTAAGTGTGAGACGGTGAAAGTGGGTTTGATTAATCCACTTTCATATGGTGGAAATGCTCTTATTAATGCTTTAGGAGATTTGTGCATGTTGGTCTAAAGGCACAGAACTGAAATCACTTAACACTTTCCAAAAAGTTGTACAAGCATTTTCAAGTAGCCCTGATTGACAGCTTTTATAATCTTAAGTATCTATACGTTAATTTCTGTAATGACAAATCTTTCTTGTCCTAGCAAGATTTTCTTGCATCTCTACAATAGCAAGAACAAAGGAGCTGGAACACAAACCAGGGTCTACATTACAAGGTGGTGCCACGGAATCAAGCACAACATATCAGAAGATGAGGCCCTCTGCTTTTACTGTGTTTCATCATGAGGATGAGCCAGCAAATGTATGGTTTAGTATCACTGGCACATTAACTATGGACTTTCCAATAGCGATCGCTCAGCGAGGGTAAGGCACATCATTGAAATTCAGTATGAAATACTCCAGCTTTGGGTAATTCAACAAACAACAAGTTTTCAGCTTTGCTGTACATCAAACTTGTGATATAGTTCTATGATTTTTTTTTTCCCACCGTATGTTGTATAAGACACAGATGCAATTTTCTCCTTGGAGAGAAAATTGCTTTTGTAGGAAACATCTCAAAATCACTTAGCCAATTAACGCCACAATTTAAAAGGCCTTATCAGAAGTATGGAGATGCTATAGAATCATAGAATTGTTAGGGTTGGAAGGGACTTTAAAGATCATCTGGTTCCAACCCCCCTGTCATGGGCAGGGACATTCCCCCCTAGATCAGGTTGCTCAGAGCCCCGTCCAGCCTGGCCTTAAAAACTCCCAGGGATGGGGCTTCCACCACCTCTCTGGGCAACCTGTTCCAGTGTCTCACCACTCCCATGGTGAAGAACTTCTCCCTAACGTCCAGTCTGAATCGTCCCATCTCTAGTTTTAATCCATTCCCTCTAGTCCTACCATTACCCGACATCCTAAAAAGTCCCTCACCAGCTTTCTTGTAGGCCCCCTTAGTACGGATTCTATATGAATCTATATCAAAAATATAATTGAAATTGGTGACTAATCTCCTAACACTTAAATAATATAGAACAACTTTTTTTTTTTTTAAAGGAACATACCTCTGTTTTTTTGTACATCTAGCACTATGAAAACTAGACAAGATGAACCAAGAGGTCTGGCTAAAAAATGCCACGTCAGTAACTTGAGACTATTTTTCAAATTGACTCAAATAGAAGCCCTCAGATTTAAATTACCATTGGCAGTTCATGCCAGAATATTATCTTATTCCTTAGTGGTTTCATGCCTCCTGATTGCAAGTTTCTTTTTTTTAAATGTATTTTTAACGTAGGAAAGTAAAACTGTCACTCCCGCATTCATAGACAAACCCAAATGAGGGGAGAAGCTGACAGGAGTCAGAATCACTGAATGGTTGAGATCAGAAGGGACCACTCAAGATGATCTAGGCCAAGCCCCTGCAGGGCATCAAGCAGGGACAGCTGGCGGAGGTCACCTAGGACTGTCCAGTCGGGTTTGGGTATCTCCAGGGATAACACTTCACAACCTCTCTGGGCAACCTGTTCCAGTGTTCAGCCACCCTCACAGTAAAAAATTGTTTTCTTATGTTCAGATGGAATTTCACGTGTTTCAGTTTGTGCTCGTTGCCTCTGGTCTCCGGGCAACACCGAGAAGGGGCTGTCTCCAACCTCTTCATTCCCTCCCATCATGTATTTACACATTTATTTAGATCCCCTCTGAGCCTTCTCTTTTCCAGGCTGAACAGCCCCAGCTCTCTCAGCCTCTCCTCATGCGAAAGATGCTCCAGGCTCTTAATCGGCTTAGTGGCTCTTCACCAGACTCACTCCACTGTATCCATTCAGTTAGTGTCTGGGCAATAAAAATTTTAAAAAAATAAAAAATTTAAAAATTTAAAAAATTTAAAAAAATAAAAGTTTACCTAGCCTAAATTGGCATCACTATATTGATTCAGTGGGAACTTAGATCTCTTCAGATAAGAGATGGCTCCAGAATTTAACAATAGTAAAGGTAAGCAGTGTGATGGTAGGAGTAAACAGAAAAAGTTTACACTAATTAAATAGCATTATCGATGCTGTGTAAGATGTAATTGCTGAGAGAAAGAATCTCTTGATCTTCAGTTCAATTTCCTCATAATTATAATAAAAGAAAGATTTTGTAGCAGAGAGAATCCCCTTCAGAGACAGACGTTTTGTAGCTGCTTGGGGTCTGTAATGCAATTTTCCCCCTTTTTGTTCTCCAAATTAAAAGTGAGTTAATCTCAATGCATCAAATCAAATATATTCTGTACCATTAAAAGCTATCACAGATATCTAGTTAAGTATTGAATATATTGTTGAAATTTGATTTTGTTTTCAATTATAATGAAAATAGTTCATTAGAAGTATATCAGAGAATAAGTTTTTACAAAAACTCTTACAAGCCAGATCATCGTGACAGATGTACTGATATAATGATATCATTTTGATAAAGTACATATAGGTATAGTATTTTTGTATTAATCACTTTTTGCTTGTGAAAACCGATGCGGAGGAAGTACAAGAATTAACACAGAAGGGTGGAATGGTTCTTTACATTCCCTTGACCTGGCCACAAATGACAGCTCACAGCCTGATTCATCCCTGCACTGTTTAAGTACAAGAGTCACAGTGACCCCAAGGTGGAACAGAGCCTAGATCTATCAAGCCCCAGACATGGGACAATGAAAAACAAGATTATTGTCTCCATGTCACTCTCAAAGCCCAGCCCCATCCTGAGAGCAAAAGCAAAGCACGGTCAGATCCCCTTCCCACTTCTCGGGGAGTGGAGTGTGACAGGAGTAAGCAGGAGGCCATTCACTCACTTCTCTGAATTCACTAGAGCTGGTAGAAAAAAAACCAAAACACACTGCTGTGAAAAAATTTGCATCACATTTGAAGTGAGCTTTGTGTTATGGATGAAATCCTACTTTTGCCAAATTCACCCAGAGTTTTGTCCGTGAATTCCTCCTAACATGGAAGCAGGACTTGGGGAAAACCTGATTAATTCAACAGATATTCTCTCAGAGAAGGAGATTTTTATATTCCATCCTGCTTATTGCAAAAATCTGCTTCCTCAGCATTATCCAAGGAAAAAAAACCAAACAACAAACCACCAACCATTGCAGTCTAAGAACTTTTTTTACTCTTAAAATACTACAGCAAATGCCTCATTCTGCAAGGATTAGACAGCCTCAGGTAAATCTCTTGGTCATAATGTGAGTTTCCTCCCTTCTGTAAAGCAGCAAAAATTCCTTAACTGAAGGTGACGCATTAGTTTCCACTGCTGGAGAATCTACGCTGCTGCTTAAATACATATACATTTATACATCTATGCTAAAAAACCCATTTTATTTAAAAAAAAAAACACCCTAGTATATTATCATCAGGAAACAGTTTTCGAATCTTGAAGAAAAGTTTGTAGAAAACCAATTCTATATTCCCAATGAGCAAAATGACGTTGTAAAACAGAGATTCCAGACCTGCATTTCGTTATGATATTTTCATTCATTCATTGCCCACACGCACAGGCAGAAGTTCAGAGTGTTCCAAGTGCTACTCCCACTGTACTCGCCATGACATATTTTGACATCTGTTACTGGTTCTTTTCCTTTATCGAGCTTTTACACAAGTATAAAATCAAGCTGGATTTTCTCAAACCACTCCCTTTGCCAAGCAATTTAGAGACTTGGACTATAGACATTAACCAAACTCATTTGGTCTGGATTTCACAAATTGTAGAACTCGGGAAAATAGAAAATCTTTAAAACAACGTTAAAAAAAATAAATCAAAGAAAGCCTCCAGCTTCTACTGATATGACACTACCAGTAGGTAGATTATGTTTTAAAGTAAAAAGTTTCTTACTAGAAAGAAGCAACAGAGACTATGGAAAGGTCGTTCCAATACTGCTACGTACTGCTTATGGTTCATTTTGTACTTTCCTAATTCACTGTCATTTGAATGCCTGCTTTGCAAATAATCTCTTTTACTTCATTTCAAAATGCCATAACAATAAAAATACAGTAAACACTTTTGACAGATTTAGATTGCTGTTCATTGTTTGCTTGAGTTTAATTAATTGCAATATAACCTTTTCAAGGAGATTTAAAGCCTATTAAACAAGACAAAACCTTTAATTTCAAGATGGAAACAATTCAATGAAAGGTAAGTTTTCATTGACATTTGAAAGCTGACTCCATACACTTATGACCTTAAAGACACTGGTATTTCTCCCTCATCAACAGAGCGTGCCTCGTGATAGCTGAGCTATTAGATGATAATCAGCGGGTAGCCGGAACCTACTGTACTTGTATAAATCTGTAATAGTGCCATTTATTTCAGTAGATTTCACCTGACACAACTAAGAGCAACATTTACTTTAAAATGAATAGGGAAGTCTTAAAAATACTTGCAGTTTAACACTCTCCACACTATACAGACTCTGAACACCACTAAGTGCCATACTGTCAGTTAATTCATTCAAATGATTCTTGAATGTTTTCCTCCTTTTTGCTTAGGCATTAGAATGAAAATCTAGTGAGTGCTGCTGAGCACCCTTTCAGGATCACAAATGTATGCATGTGCATCAACTAAACAGTTTTGATTACAAGAATATAAATATTTATTGAGGAAAAAATGGAGTATCTACTTGGTAGTTATTCCTGTAGCTGCCGATTTCTAGGTAGTGACCATTTTGATTCACAACAGTTTTTCATGTAGTAGGCTCCTTAAAAAAAAAAAAAATTTAATTAACCATGGTTAAAGAGGACCCAATTTAAAGCAAGTAGGTCACACCTGCTCTGAAAAGAGTGCTTTGAATGAAGTCATTACAGCAAAGCTTGTGCTGAGAGCTGTGTACCTTTTAATTTACACTTTTTATCCTCAACACAGGCCCAGACTAAGCAGTTAACTTTAAAATGCATGAAGCAAAATGAAAGCAACTTAAAAATGAAAAAAGTAAGGGCTAAATTGTGTCTCCAAAATGGGAGCTTTCTGCTGTCAATCAGCTAACACAATCGTACCCTTTTTATGAAAGGTTGATAATCTCATAAAATCAAATTGATCTTTATAGCAGGCCAGTTCTGATGTCCTGACACCATGGATCACAATGGGGAGAAGTTATGATAACAGACATTTGAGACTGAGAGACAAATTTTATTGATTTCCTTTTAGTGGTGCAATAGAAATATAAAAATAAAAAAACCTGCCATACACACATTTACCAATAACACAATTTAGGATGAAACTAAATGACTGAGAAATGGAGAAAATGGAGTCATTCTGCATCTTATGAAAAGGTATCCAGTAATTAATTTTCAGAAACTCTCTATATACACTCTTTATCATAATTTCATATGAATACCAGCACAATGTCGAAGAAGTACCAAACATGAATCTACATTCCCATCTCAAGCTTCTAAGCAGACATGAAAAAAGCAGATCCCGAAGCCCAAGATGAAAAAAAAGACCTCCCTTGCATCAGGTCCATCTTGAGCTCAACAGAGAGCAATTTCTGGTACTTTGGTCCAACTACTATCCAATCCACCAGTCTTTAACTACACCAGACTGAAAGCGCTGCCTCCATGCAGACTTGTGGCCGGCCTTTAAAAACAGGGGGGACACATCCATGCGCAGCAACCCACCAACACAACAGTAAGATTTCCTAAACCAACTGGGAAGCCTGTTTAATGCCACACCACATGCTTTGTGTCACTGTGAGGGTGACAGGCTTGGGACCTTCCTACCACACCCCAGCACCTGCAACTGGGGCATTCCCAAGGAAGGGAGGGTGGAGAGAAGCCCTCCCCAGGCCACAGGAGAAGCCTGTGTCTGCCACCATCGCATACCGCATTCCTCTCTCTCAAATGCTTGTTCTCATCTTCTCTACACGGCAGCTGACAGGACGGAGTATTTCTCAAATTTTAGACATTGAAGAAAGAGGGGAGAAATACGCAATCCTCCTAAGGTGAAAAAATAATGGCCAAGGATTAAAAAGTCACTGGACAGGCTTAAGCATGAACAGAAAGCCAAAAGTTGGGCCTGGAAAAACAAATAGGACCCCCTGAATATTTCCAGCTGAACATTTTTCCATTGAGAACAATATTTTGCCAAAAATGAAATTGCCACACAAACATTTTCCTACAGGAGCTTTGTTTTCCAAATAGGTTTAACTCAAACTGATAAACTCGAGATGATCCATTTTAACCTTTCTAGAACAGAATACCAAAATAACTCTTCAGGTAAATGTTCTATAGCCTCTACCAGGCTCTAAATTAAGCATCTGGATTATACTGAAATATATGAAATGTCTCAACTGACCACTTCTTGGTGATTTTGTAAGAAATTCTGCACTCTTTGTTCCAACTCAAAATAAAAAAAAAAAAAAAAGAAAACCCGAAATTCCTCTAGAACTGAAACTCCACAGTTTGTCCAGCTGTAGCTTCCAGGCAACCAAATCTCTCCTCAAAATAGAATGCTTAAAGTAGGCTGTGGCTTGAATGTAACTTCCCTGGAGAAATGCAGGATCCATAGCTGTACCTGCGATGAGTACCTACACTCTTCTGGAGGAAAAAGAGGCATATGGGAACGAGAAGGTGTCTCGAGCAGACACAAACACCGTCTGGACAACTCTAACACTGAAAATACAGATGGAATTGAAAGAAAAATATAGAAATCCCCCCAGCAAACTAAGCTAGTGAGGCCTGTTCATTTATTGTCTTGCATGATTTAGTCTTATCACTTGGCAGCTGCATGACATACAGATAGCCAGTACCAGTCACCCACATCCACAGTTAGCTATGATCCAGGACAAGAAAATAGCTCAGAGGGGGAAAAAAAAGCACGTCAGAAATGTTTTCATTCAGTATTTTTAGAATAAAGACAGTAAGGAAAGTAACAATATTTAAAAGCCTTGTATTAACGCTGTCTACATTCTACTACAGAACACTGTTGCTTTGTACAGCACCCCCAGGGAAAAACTGCTTTCATAAAGGCTTTTAAACAATATTTATAGGTCCAGTAACAACAATATTTGAAAGCCTTTGAAAGCCAGCCTTATAGCTCTTGGCTAGTCTCCTTCATTATTTTCCCATCGTGCATGGCAAAATGGCAGCATGCAATTGTACTTCTATAGGTCTCCCACAAAAACTATTTCAAAAGAAGCTGGAAAATCAAGCACTTCAAAGTTAAGAAACGTCGAAAATAGGTTGCCCTTACAACCTTAATTTTACCCATTTTTATGACTGCATTGTGACCCAGTCTTTAATTGTACAGTATTATCAGTTTGGTCTGGGCTTTCTATGAGGCAGGAAAACTCTGAAAATCAAGATGAATGTGTAATAAAGTCTGCCAACTATACAAAAGAGCTATACATTACACAGTTATGCATTCTTTTTCATAAACACGGAAAGAGGAACAATTTCATTTCAGAATTACTCACTGCCACATTTCCACATACTGCACCAGATACCTGCAGTGCCAGGATGTTCAAAAATACTATAACAATAAGTAAGCAATTTTTCATTGGTCCTCAGAAGTTGTTCTAATACTTACTAAAACTTGAAACTTTAAAGAAAAATAAATGAAAAAAACAAATCAAGAACAAAAAAATTTTAGCCAGAAACAAGCCTGGGGAAAAAAAAAAAAAAATCAATCAAATGCTTCATCCAGCCAACTTGTAAGCAACTAAAAGTGTGTGGATACCCTGGAAATTATTCAGCCTCCTTAATTATGCATATTGATACTGTTCTGTCTCTAAACCAGAGAGGAACAGATGTAGCATTAGAAATTCAACCTCAGACGAGTAAACACCAGTTTCAATATAACAGTAAAGTAGTTCTCTTTTTGCATTTTAACTTTTCATGAAATTTTAATGAGGAAAAGGATAAAACAAGAAAACAGTCTAATAAATTTGTCCACTAAAGGTGGTATAGTGGGATAAATGATTGAGAATCTGTTTCTGCAAGTAGCAACTATATTTAAACATAAAAGACTCATTTCTAGATATTCTCACCTATAAATATGTCTGAACATAGCCTAAGACATATCAATATTGCCTTCCAAATATATAGTTTTTATCCCTCCTACCCGGTTCAGCCCACACCTAGCTAACGCACGAGTACTTCACTGATTTCCACTTTAAAACTTTGGATAGAGCTGAACTTAAGGCCACTCTTGTTCAGTTAGAATCAATCCTCTGGATATCATAAATGGATATTTGGAGAAAATAATTCCAATAGCATCGTAAGTAAATCTTTCCTCTTCTTCAGAACATATAATACCTGGAGGCATGTACAACCTGAAAAACACAGTACATCACAATCGTTTTTTTTTTCAAAAAGCATGTATTTTGTTAGAAAAGCTGTTCCAAATGGCCAAATTCTTCAGCCACTTAAAAACATTTTTCCTCCAGAATAAATGGTTTGCTTTTTTACGTCTAGCCTTGACTTACAGCCTTTAGAATAAGAAGAGAGCCAGACTATGAGCACGACAGCAATTTTCCTATGGCGCTGTGCCCTTCCCAAGCAGGATGTAATAGGAGTAGCTCTGCACATTACTGGTGAGAGTGCAAAGATTTCCAGTGCACTTACAAAATGTTTTATACTTGAAAAACACCTCCTATGGACTAAGAGAGAAATACAGATGGGTATCACTTGAGACCGTCATAAATTATGTCAGATTTGTAAATGTGGCAGGATCTCATTCTTTCATAACCAAGTACTTATTACATCATTGGATTACTAATAATTGTGAAACTTCTTTTTTTTTTTTCTCACTTCTTGATGCTGCTGTCTTAAATCAGGTGAGTATCTCACTTCCACGTATACGGTTTGTAATATTTCTTTCTTCGCAAGTATTTTTGCTATCAGCAGTGTCCCTCTTTTTCTCCATCCTGCCTCTTGTTCTAAGAAAACCAACTTTATGATAATTGCCTTCTGGAACTAAGGGCTCATACTTATCAGTGCACTACAACAATTACAAGGTTGAATATGGTTTTAGAAAGTATCAAATCCATTTTTCATCATTTCACTATTGTTTTAGGAAAGAAACTTTGTATCAGACAGCCAACCCTATTAGAGGCATAAAATGTTATTTCCTATAAGCATCAAGAAGATGAATGTTCTATTTTAGGTATTGTGACTCTCCAAAAGGAGACCGAAAACTGTATATATAATGTAATATAATGGATTTCAAAAAACTGTCTGGTACTGCTGGCTTTGGGTTTCCTAGTAAATCAAATACTAACTATTGGAAAGCCATTCTCAAAAAGGATATATCACACTTTATTTCCGATATGAACATTCAAAAAACTGGGAAACGTGAAGAACTCTCAGGCAAAGCATTACAATCTAAGCTGACCATAGAAACTATGAATACGGAATGAAGCACTACCAAACATCATTCTGTATACAAGAGATGGTATTTGTTTAATATATCATTTAATCTCGAAGATGAAAAATCAGATGCACCTATAAAGAGTAGCCAAGAGAGGATTCTAGCCTGGGGAAGAGTACCTAGTTTAACCCTTAAAATCAGAAACTGCTGTTTTCCATTACCAGAAAGTTTACTTGCAATTTCTTGACAGTGAATTTGGAAACTAATCATGTCACGCACGCAGAATGGAATTTATCTGAAAGCAACCAATACCACAGTTCAGCAGAACCAATTCCACTTTTTCAGATGAACAGCTTTCCTTGCCACATCAAAAAAAAAGTCATCTTAAAATGGTGATTATTATCTAAAATTTCAAATGGAAGCTTCTAATTAAAGAAAAGACAAACTTTAAAATGAGCAAGTGAAACCAAGTTTCCTGTCAATGTGCATGCCCCATTTTTCACAGGATTCAGACTTGGAAAAATAAATGATTCCATGACTCTTAGCAGTAGCAAAGTCTGCTTTCCTATGGATACATGCTTTTGGGTGAATTTCCTTCTGTTCAGCTGAAGCTTTTTCTGCAGTAGGGATATTTACCAAGTCTGTTTGCTTGGGGGTTCTCTCCTATATGAGTTCCCTTTACAGCCTTCCTCTTCAGTGCGACACCTGTGAGGCCACTTATTAATTTTCTTTTCCTTCTGTCCCCAAATGTGTGAATACTTAAGTACACTGAAGAACTCTACTCTGTTGAATTTGACTGAAATCAGTCAACAGGAGCAAAAGTTCACAGAGCAAGAGAGAAGGAAATATTTACATATACACTCACAAAGTTTGACTCAATGAATCTCAGGTCAGTTGAGTAATAGTTTGCTCATCTGGAGCCACAGCTTGCCCAGCCGTGCAGTGCCACTGAAGTCAGAGCTCTGATCGAGAGAGAACTGAATCCCAGGAGGCTGCTAATGGCACCATAGAGAGCTCTGAGTCTTGACCAATGTCTTACTTCAAGGTACTTAGAAGTCTGGAAGAGTTTGCAAAACTAGAACCCACATGAAAACTCACACAAGAGTAGGTGCCATGTCTGGAGGGACATCTCAGAAACTTCAGGTATTTTTACCGTAACCTTCAAACTGGATGTTCCCGAGATTATCTTCCTAAATTGAATTCATGGCACTACTAGGTTTGCACTGGAAAATCAGAATCATGGTAAGTAATCTAAATATATATATATTTCATGTGAATCATACCAGCATGAGTTTATTTCAAGCAAGTGTAAGCAAGTGTTATACATTCTTAAAAAGAGGACTGGAAGCCAGTTCATCCAGCCAGTCTCATTTGCTGAGCTTAAGTTCTATGAGAAGGGATCCATGATGGCAGCTTATGTAGCACGGTGTATCTCACTGAAATAGCAATCATAGAAAAAGTACTTATTTTCCAGCCATTATGCACCTTGCCTACGCCATGCTTTTGGTAGATTTTCTCATGCAATACAAGTGTTTGTTTAAAAAAAAACAAAAAAAACCAACCCCAAAAAAACCCCACAGAAACATGGCAAGCCACAAAATTTTAAACCGTTCTTAAGGCAAACAGTAATATATCTTCTTGTACTGACTTATGTGCAAGCATCAACAAAGTTAAAGTAACCACAAGCGTTTATAATACCAAAGTAGTCTCAAATGTCAGAATATGATACCAAATTAATTTTCATAGAGTCTGAATTATATAAGCACCTGGCAACATCCATCATCTTCTACAGTCATAGAAGGCAGTTCTGAAAAAAAATGAATGCAACAGGAATGATATATGCATAATTCTGGGCTATATTTTGTCATCCACTACACTGTAAATCAGCTCTACAGGTAGTTCAACTGACTCTTGCAGCCTTTCTTTTCAATAGGAAAACCCTCCAGAGCACATTTCTCCCTTAGCAGTACACGTTCCATTTTTTTCAGTTGGCTTTCAGTATTAGCATTGACGTGACAAAAAGGAATAAAGGTTTCCTTAAATGCAGGAGCCACTGTCTTTAAGGGCAGCTAAGCCTATGACAACCAGCTGGGTGAACTGTCCACATTTACTGACAGAGGGCACTGCCAACAGCACAAAAAGTAGAGACTATACATCCCAGGGCTGAAATATATTTTAGGTGAAAACGAAGCTTCTCTTGTTGCCTTAGCTTGCCGCAGAATCTCTGCGGGGAATGGCAGGGACAGCTGAAAATGGGAACCTTCCCATTCCTAGGTTAGTACGTCTGGCTTTATCCACTGGACATATTTCTGAAATAACTAAGATGAAGTTGCTTTTATTCAGACTGGTCTTTTACAAGTATTAGGTCAGCATACATTTTATATACAATCCTATAAAAAAAAACAACACTGCCACTTTTTCGGCAAAACTTTCAACATCTTTGAAAGTCCCACATGCCGTTGCTTGGAAGCAATAAACAATGAGTCAACACAAAGCAATGTCATCTCTATATCCAGCTGATTAATATTGCCATGAGCTATCAAGAAACTAAGTTGCTCACAAGTCCTCAGTAAAGAGATACACCCATTGTTTAAGTCCTGGAATCACTCCCATACCCCAAATACGTGAGTGTCTTTCACTAAAAACATCAGAAAATAGGGACTTTATGTCAGTAATATTTCCAGCAATTGAAATAATGAAATTATAATTTTGAGAGCTTAAAAACAGCACGTCTTTTCCACAGAAATGGATTAGCTGGGATATGCCTATCAAATGCTAGACATATCTGTATGCTAGTGGATAAAACAAGGTCACTTCTGCAGTTCATTGACTTGCTCTGGCTTCGCTCCTTCTCTTCTGGATACCTGGCAAAATGTATTTTCAAGGGATTTACCATCCAGTTATTTTTAAGGCAAACAAGCAGTTTCAGACTCTATATCAAGCTTGCAAATAGCTCTCTAGAATGAAGCCTCTAAACTTTGCTTCTTTTTCTGTGCAGAAAATATTATTTTCACTTAAGAAAGGATGATTAAATTCTTAATCACCCAACTTGCATATTAAAATGTCCTTCAGTAGAAGTAAACGTGTTTGTTATAGATAGAGGTTAAAGCCCAGTTTGAAAATATGCCCCTTGATGTCTATTCAGTAACTACCAAGCTGCTAAAAACTGGGAAAAGTGCACATACATACTTAAATAATGTCAGAAATTCCCTCTGGACATTCAGTGAGGTGCATCACACCTCTGTATTTGCCAGCAAATACAGAACATCTGTACACCGCGGTTGGAACCCCGCAAAGAGTACCCCGCACCCTGGAACCAGGCCTCAGCCCCTGCTGAAAATCAGGGATGTCTCCTAATGCGAGAGGCATATTTATGCACACTGTAAAGATAAGACTTAAAATAGCTTTAATTTCACTTAGGAAAACAATTTTCGCGAGTTCAAATGAAATTGCACCCTTTAACATCCTAATTACATTGTGGCATCTCTCCTAAAAAGAATTTTAAAACAGAATTTTCATGTTAGGTAGTTCATTGGCACTGTATTTACTGTCAAAGGATGCTTGCTGCAATATACAGTAAATATCCCCATAAGACATTCAATACCATTTTAACCACAAACTGGATATACTAGAAAAAAATATTTAGATGCACTGCTTTGAGAACTGTAAGAAAGATGACTATATGACTAATTATAAAATCTAATGGTTAAAGATGGCCACATCTTTAATAATAAATATTAGCCAGTGTCATATAATTTCTGTAATTTAGTATCTCATTCAAAGATCTATTTCTCAGTGTAGCTAATTGCAAGTGTTCAAAAACTACACAAAGATAACACTGATGTTGACCTGTGCATGAGGGGAACATAGAAAAGAAATCGAGATGCATAGTTTTTCTTTAACTCCTTGCGACAGAATTGTGTACAAGCCAAAGTTATAAATGGATTTTAAAAAGCATTCAGACACGGGTAGGGGAAAAAAGCCAACCAAGTAATACACAGACATAATGCCTGGCTCAGGAAGTCCTTAAGGGGCTTCATATTATTATGGTTTAGGAAGGTATACCAGGGAAGCACGAGCTTATGTGGTATTACTACAAACATCATATGGTTATAATAAGAGACTTAAATGCCAGTATCCCCACCCCAGTTTCTACTTCTCCCTCCCATTAACAGCTTACTGGCAAACTACCACACACCACAGGAAATATGCACTGCCATCAAACCTTTTCAGAAATATAATAGGACAAGGAAGGGTAAGACTGTAAGAAGTCATGGTAGGAAATTATTTACTTGTACTGCTTGTACGAGCAAGCTTTCCTGAGAGCTTGTTGTAAAACACTCTGGCTTTTGGAGACCCAGATCCTCCTCTCCCTGCACGTTCCTTCCCTGGGTTTTTGCCACCCACAGCCTCCTACTTGCTTGGCTACTGACATGTCCTACAGCGAGCAGCCACAGCTCCATCCAAGGAACTGCACAGACATATTTGCCCTTATTTGATGTCCTGCCTGGCTCCTCGGTTGTGATTTCACTTCTCATATTTTCCTAACAGTGAGGTTAGCTACAATCCATTACCTTGTTTATGCGATATATGTGAGTTCTACTGAAATCAATACAATTTTGTACAGGTACTAAGGTCTGCTCATAAAGAGAGCAAGAAACGTGTTACAGGATGAGGTCACCAGAGTCCAGTGCTGCAAACATCCTCTCCGAGGCATTCATAGGAGGAATGGCCTTTTGCTAATACTATCTAACAACAAACATTTGAAGACTTAGGTCCTCAAATTACAACTAAAACCAAAAAAATCCTAAACCACAAAAAAACCCAGAAATTAGCGCTACAGCAAGGAGAGAAAAATAAATTTGAATGGGTTTGTTTAAATGAGTTATAAAAGTGTATCTAGCAGGGTTCCTTCATAGCACTGCATGGAGAGGACAAAAGAATGTAAATCAGACATTTATATGCTGAGTCAGGGATGATTTTTCTTTTTTAATGAACAAAGAGTACATACAAATATCCACTGGCAAAAGCAGCTGATTTGGGGAATACTAAATCCGAGCAGAAAAAAAAGAGCAAATGCTTCCCAAATGTGTAAGACTATAAAAAAGACAGGAGGCCTTATGAAAGAAAGCTGAAGTGCATGTGAAAGATAGAGAAGAAAGCTAAAAATGACAAAGGGATTACTGCCCACCATACATATGGAAATAACACAAGAATAATAAAGATAGGTAAGTGCCTGGAGAGTAAGGAGATAAGCTACATCATTAAATAAATTATCTCGTTTGAGTGAGGGAAGGCAACTTCCTTTTTTCTGTCGTCCCTAGAGCAATGCATTATGGAGACGGTAACTAACTCTGCAGCTCAGTATCTATTCCAGCATCTTTGCCTGTGGGAGGAAGAAATAAACTTCCTGCAGAAAATACTGCAGCCCAGGTCTGCGTACACACCTAAGTGTCTTTACTGCCAGGAAATGAGTGAGCAGAGTCAGGACCTTGCTTGCTTCCATTTCGCTTCCCATCAACTTGCAGAAAGATGAAGACAGTAGCAGCAAAACTTGGCTCTAGAAGAGTTGGGAATCATTCATGTAAAACATCGATGAAAGAGTTAAAGGGACTCAAGTAAGGGAGAAAGTGAGGTGGAACATTGCATTTTTCTTCCGTGGTCATGAGGGAAATCAGAAATGGAGCAAAAAAGCTTCCTCCAAAAATTAACAGTTAAGCACCAGCCTAATATGAGAGAAAATTACTGCAAAAAACTGAGATGGAAGAGATTATACCCACTAATGATTCACTCCACGTTAAAGGGAGAGAGGAGAGACAAAGAAAAAAAACCTAGCCCAAATCTCTAGGAAGGGATCTTAGTCTGGAAAGTTAGAGAACTTCAAGAAATATGTACTGAGCAAAATTAATCAGCAATTTTTCCAGATAATAGATGATACCTAAACCGTCTGATAATAAGACTACCAAAAAAAAGCACAAGAGAGGAAAGAAGCAGGAATGAAAGGAAAATTTATTATGGCTGCAAATCTGAATAGTGATTAAAGACAAAGCACAGAAGTCAGGAAAAAACATTTCATGATTATTGACAAACACACCATTTTAAAACCATCTTGCCACCTTCATGCTGTCATAACATTCATCAGTAAATGTTAGAAATGGAGGAAATCACAGAAAGTTATGTTGGGATAATTTCTGAAAAGAAGATAGCATGGAAATGAAATCTTCTTTTGTATAAAAGATGATGACATAAAAAGATGAGGACGTAAAACCAAAGAAACAACAACCAGTTATTTTAAAGAGTAAATGGTACCTAAACAAAGCTTATATGGTAGTATTGGCAAGTACTCCAAAATTAAGCTGAAAAATCTCATGCTCCTATAATAAGATGGCACTCTGCCTGCCCTGGATTTTCAAACTTTCTGCTCTAGAAATTGGGGTTAGCATCCAACAATGTGGCAACAGTAACGAATCCCAGAATGCCTTAAGTGCTTCCTACAAAAAGTCTGCAGGCCAGAAAAACACAATATGCACTGCGTTTTGCAAGAATACAGTAAAGCAAAAGCCATAACAGAAGTTCTAAATAAAACAGGACAAAGAAGGCAGAGACAAAACAAATCTGAGAGACTCTGGAACAAAAAAAAGAGGATACTGACACAACGAACAACGTTACATTCTCAACTCACCCACTATATTTTATATCTTTTCTTCAAACGGTCCTCTAGTTTTACTCTGAGAAGTTTTAAGAAAATTGGTAACATCTAGTTTGCAAAAACAAAAGTCTAAATCCTTAACGATGTGAGCTGTCAGCCTTTTCCCGGATCACTAATTAACTACACCAGCAATTTGTATTTGTGTTTTAAGGCCATAAATAATGATTTCCAAATTAGGAAAAACTAGACATGATACCTGGAGGAGGTGCTTAGAATGACTGAGTTTCAAAGGATTGTAATCAGGGGACCCAAGAGATGACAAACCAGTCTATTGGTTACGACGACAGGAAATAAAAAGGAAGAGGTACTGGGACAATGGTAAATATCAAAGCCATAATGTGCAATAAACTATGGTGTCATCTATATAGCTGACTAGGTAGTATAGGACCAGCCAACTCTGTTCTCAGAAATACTCATGCCACGTCACTTAAGTGACTTGAAAAATGAATCAAATAGAGCTAGACCTTAAGACAGGATGCAGTTCAAGCTTTTACCACACTTGTTACCTAGTATTTGGCTTCAGTATTTGGTTTCAGAAAATAAAAAAAATTTAAAAGCACATTCAGAGTGTTATTTTCTAGTTTCTTAAATTTGAAAGTAACATAAATTAAGATTCTAGTTGCTGCGACAAGGTGTAAGTGTAAGTGTGTTAAGAGTATATATTGCAAGGAAGCACTCTTTTTAAATCCTGTGCATACTTTAAATTTTTTTTTAAGAAAAAAAAGATTTAAAAAGTAAAAGCAGAGATAAGAAAGTGAAAGGAACAGATGACAAAATGACTATAAAGTAAGTTCCTCTGAAGCTCATGGAAATATATTGGGAAACTGCCGATAAACACTTGGCAGGACGCTAGCAGAAATTCTGCCTACTCCTGTATTTACTGCATTAACAAGAAAGAGCCACAAAGGAATTCTCAGGTTTTACACTACCATCTTTGCAACAGTGAGAATACTTTTTACCTTTCACATTCAACTTACTTAGAAAGCTAAGAATTAACTCTACTAAACATGTTCACTGCTTTGCAAATCTCTGCCTGACGGGATCTGTGATCCCCCGCAGCACGCTGTATTCCCCCAGGACTGGGTGAGGGCAGGAATGGTGTCAGGAGACCTAATTAGCCTTTTTATTCTACATCCAGTTAGCTTTTTTTTTTAAATTTATTTTAAATATGGGTGAATAGAAAGAAAAGGATAAGTATATATAATGTTAAAAGAATCCCAAATCATTGTAGTATTAGTATTTTAGTTATTTTTTATTAGCATATCAGCATGCTACATTTTGTCTTCACCTCAAGATACTCTCAGGGGCTTATTCTGTGTTAAGTAACTTAATTGAAAAACCTTCAAAGTAGAATTGTCTGTAGAAAGTCATAACTTACCAAATCTCACTGAAGTGAAGGAAAGGGGAAAATACAGACCCTGAGTCACTACTAGACAGTTACCCTTTTTCTCCCAAGGAGAAACACTCCCAAGTGTTGCTCCCAAGGCAGCAGCTCAGCGGCTCCCCAGTGAGCGCTCAACCTGCCGTTAAGCAGCAGTGAGCAACACGCTGCTGCACTGCCATGGTTTCCTCTCGGACCTGCCGGGAGGCATTCATCACTGCAGAGATGGATGTGGCTTTCGCTGGAATTGGTCATGTTTCATCTCAGTAATTTCATTTCATTAGCTTCCATTTCCAAAGCGCGTACATTTTTTCCCATTGTACAGATGTTCATACTGACATAGGCAATACATCACTCCAAGTTTAACAGTGCTCCATTGTTTCTGCCACCAAGCCCTCCAATGTGCTAATGAAATCTTATGAAACCACTTGTGTATATAGCTAAAACTTATAGCTTAGGTTTAAAAAGCATAGAGAAAAAAAGTCTAAGAAAAATATATTTAATAAAATCTGCCTTTTTCTTTGCACTCCAAGAATGAGGGTAATTAGCCTGAACAGGAGTTATACACTGACCACACTTTAGGTGCATGAAATCATTGGACTCCCGTTTTAACCCCAAATTTCACATACTAGTGCCCAGAAAAACAATGAATAAGTGGTGCTTTCCTTTGAAGAAGCTATTTCTGAGCCCACTTGTGACTTGCCAGTGGCAAGCTCTGGAATTTGTTTGTGCTTTTATTCCAGGGCCAGCCCATTAGTCCTGTCTGCTAGCAAGATGCCAACATGGGTCTGCAACTCAGAGTTCCCAACCAAAGGAGGGACAACCTGTGGACTCCCACAGTGAGGGACTCAACTCACAGCCTACAGGTCCATACAGCACTGTCCTTGTGATGCACCAGATGCTCTTTCTCTCCTCAAAATATAACAGCAATTTAGAAGAAAAATACAGACATACAAGCAGACACATTCAGGCAGTCATATTCACACATTCAAATAAGCCCTGTGGGTATCTGTGCTGGAAGCAAACCAAGGAAAGATTTATTCTTCCAGTTTTGCCCATTAGATTTTGATTCCAGTATTTTCTTCACCAGAAATGCCCACGTCCCTACTGCCTTCACTCAAGAGTAAATGCAGCGACATGACAAGTGTCCAGCAACAAGAGCAGACTCATGTTCGTATGCACTATGTGAATGTGTGTGCTGAAATTCCAATGCTTATAGGATTGCACACGTGCATGTATCTGACCACACGCTTACCTCACAAATTTGGTCAGATCAGAAGAGGAACAGGATTCTAAAAGCTACTGCTACACTGCTGCTTCAGCACTGCATCTTGTCAGCAGTCCTGCACTGCTGAGGAGGACTTCTACAACACAGCATTCCACCAGCTTCCCACCTCCAGCCTTCCAAACACCAGCGAGGTCACCCAGAAGGCTTGGGTGAGTGCCCTTGTAGCTGATATGATATGTCAGATCATCACAGATCACGAAAACGTAGTTAATTTGTAGTACATAGTTGTCAGATTAAAGTTTTAGTATGAAAAGACTGAAAATCTCATTAAAATGGAAGTACGGACAGAAGTACCTTACCTTTAGAAAAATAAGCTACCTAGCTTCATAATCACAGACAGCCTTACTTTTTTTTTTTTTTTTTCCTCATTTATATAATTATCCTCTGGCCCTTTTCATCTCTGGCACAATGACAAAATAGCAATCCTTTTATATCAAGAGGTTATTTATTGAAGCAAAACACACCTGAATACTTTAAATCAGATTAGGAGAGGAAACACTCTCATGGCCACAGCATCTGGTTAAGCGTCTGGAGATGTGCATCATTTTTTGGCCCTGTGGTGGGTGCCACATGACAACGGGGCAGCTGATGCTCCCCCAGACGCTGGCTCCTGGTGCGCCCCACTCCCGGCAGGCACAGATGGCTTCCCCGCTCGCTCAGCCTGTTCTCTGCACACCCATGCAGCTCCTACAGAGGTGTCCATCCTCACTGCACCGCTCACAGCCTGGCTACTCCCCGGCCGTGGGACAGCCTGACTATAGAGAACTGCTCAAGGGACAAAAAATTGGGGTTTCATCCCATTTGCCTTTAGCTGGCACCTGGGAAATACTGAGGTGAGCATACTGCTGGGTTCATCCAGGATCAAATTCCCACTCTTGCTACTGGAATTGTACCAGTAATTAATTTGATACTTATGTATTTCATATTTTGTATGGTATATGGCATTTGGAAACAGACCGTTTTGATCCCTGGCTGATTTCTTTAGCCAAAATTACTTGTGCATTGCCCACAGAGGGCTGGAGCAATTCCAAATATCCACAGTTACTGGCAAATCATAGAATCATTTAGGTTGGAATAGACCTTTAAGATCATCTTTAAGTCCAGTCATTAACCTAACACTGCTGAGTTACCACTAAACCATGTCCCTCAGCACCACATCTACACGGCTTTTAAATATCTCCAGGGTATTTATTATTAAATACCTCCAAGTTTACCTCAGGTAGTTGGAGAGAGCGAGAAGGTCTCCCCTCAGCCTCCTTTTCTCCAGGCTGAACACCCCCAGCTCCCTCAGCCGCCCCTCACAAGGCTTGTGCTCCAGACCCCTCACCAGCTCCGTTGCCCTGCTCTGGACACGCTCCAGCCCCTCAGTGTCTTTCCTGGAGCGAGGGGCCCAAAACTGGACACAGCCCTCGAGGTGGGGCCTCGCCAGTGCCCAGTACAGGGGGACGGTCACTGCCCCAGTCCTGCTGGCCACACTATTGCTGGTACAGGCCAGGATGCTGCTGGCCTCCCTGGCCACCGGGGCACACTGCTGGCTCACATTCAGCCGGCTGTCGACCAACACCGCCAGGTGCAGAGAGCAGGACCCCAGGGAGCTAAGGGAAGCTAGACTGTGAGGACCCTCAAAGACAGCTCCTAATTAACTCTCCAGGATTAACCAACTCTCCTTATGGAGAGTAAACAGAAGCCTGAATTCATCCTCACAATGGCCTGGATTTCAATAAAATTCCAATTTTTCTTTCACAGAGAGCTCTTCTCATGCTACCGGGAGGAGTTCTAGATTGTCCGATTAGCTGGCTTATAACAAATAAACTCTAAAAAGTGAATTGAAAAAAACAACTGAAAAAAGTTAGGAGTCAGCTCCACCACAACACAACAAGCTCCTCCAAAAATGTTGACAGAAGGACTGGATTTTGCATTCTTTTTCATTCAAGCCTGACATCTGAGTCCTTATGGACCACGCCTCTAAGCTGTTCTCTTCAACAATGGAGGTGAAGAACTTACTTTGCAGAAGAAAGCTGATGTGCTCTTACGGCGTTCTGACCTGGCACAGGGCAGGGAGGGCTCAGCATCTCCTCAGCAGCTGTGAGGGGCTGCCCACGACCAGCCCAAACCAGTTCCAGCTGGCTCCGCCACAGCCCCTTCCCGCCAAAACCCGCCAGTCAGAGCCCCCCGTGCCACCGCCACAGGGGCTGGAGATGGAGGCCACAAGTTTGTGCTGTCAGAAGTCTGGCAATAAGGCGGAACTGGCCCAGCTGAGGCGTTTTGCCCCATGAGGACACAGAAAAAACAGCGCTTTCCCCTCACGCAGACAACATGGCTGCCTGAGGGCAGGCCCATCTCCGCGCTCGGAGCAGACACAACTGGCTGTGAGGAGAGAGGCTATGCATGCCTCTCTCACAGACACGCTTCCCAGGCAGGCAACAGGACTTCTACAAAATTAGAGCCTTCTGGAAGGACAAAACCTCCCACCACTGACTGTATGTCCCATGTATAATCCAGCCCATGGTGTCCCAGCGCAGTAACTAGAAATGCTGCAAGGAGTACCTCAGGAGAGGTATACAATAAAACGTCCTGGGGGAGAGCAGGAATTTAGCTTTGTGCAGCTAATTCTCGTGGGCTCACACTCAGACCACACCACTGCAGGGGGCTCACAGAACCACAGAATCCCAGGCTGGCAGGGGTCGGAAGGGACCTCTGGAGATCATCCCGTCCAACCCCCTGCCAGAGCAGGGTCACCCAGAGCAGGGGGCACAGGAACGCGTCCAGGCGGGGTTGGGATGTCTCCAGAGACAGAGACTCCCCCACCTCTCTGGGCAGCCTGTGCCAGGGCTCTGCCACCCTCACAGGAAAGTTTTTCCTCATGTTGAGATGGAATTTCCCGTGTTCCAGTTTGTGCCCGTTGCCCCTTGTCCTGTCCCCGGGCACCACTGAGAAGAGTCTGGTCCCATCCTCTTGCCTCCCGCCCTTTAGCTCTTGCTGAGCATCGATGAGGTCCCCTCTCGGCCTGCTCTTCTCCAGCTGAACAGCCCCAGGGCTCTCCGCCTTTCCTCAGCACAGAGATGCTCCAGTCCCTTGATCATCTCTGTAGCCTCCGCTGGACTCTCTCCAGCAGTTCCCTGTCCTTCTTGAACTGGGGGGCCCAGAACTGGACACAGCACTGCAGATGTGGCCTCCCCAGGGTGAGCAGAGGGGGAGGATGACCTCCCTGGACCTGCTGGTCGCCCTCTGCTCTCTCCTCCCAAACCGGCCCACCACCTGCAGGCACACCGAGCAGTTCGCTTCTCGGGGCGGGCGAAACGGCAGAGCATCCATCACCTACACACCCATCACCGCCTCCCGCAGCTCCACGGATCACAGAGAAGCACAGGTATCACAGTGTCAGAAACTCAGCACGTATCTGGAAAGAAAGCACACTACAAAATACAAGCAAAAAACGGATATTTATCTTTGCACGCTTACATATTTATATTTCTCTGTTTATATTTTATGTATTTGCGTGTGTTTAGGATTTTTACATATTTATATGTCTATATTTGTATTTATAAATGTCTGTGCTTGTATTTATACACTTGTAAATCATGTATTTATATTTACATATTTAAATGTAAATATTTAAAGGAATTCACATTGTAACTAGAGAAACATTGAAAGAACAAAAATTATTTTTGTAACCGAATAGGTCCAATATTTGTTGCTTAGGAATTAAACGACATTGATGATAACTTTATATTCATTTTCTCATTAAAAATGTTATTTTTCTTAAGTTCTAGACTTTCTTTCCTGTGCATCCTTTATACATAACTCCAAGTGACAGTAATGGGAATTATATGAGCCCTTTTTAAAGAACAGAATGAACCTTTTAGCTGCAAAACCTTTAGGTTTATTTGGTGGTTTTTAGCCGCTGGCGATACCTGAAGATAACAGCTCTCATGTCAAGAAGGAGATCTATATTTTACAAAATGCAGGGAAAGAAAAGCTGGCTGCCACATGGGGCAGTTATCTTTCACATTAAAGGTCAAATTTACTTGGTGTAAGTCTGGTTAGTCCTTTGACGGGGACGGAGTTACTCCAGCTCACAGCAGCTTGGGATTTGGCTGCTTCTGTCGAGGTCCACCATTCTACCTTCCGCACTTAAACTCTACAAAATGTTTTGTGGCATATCAATTACAGTCAGCCCAAAAACCATGATGCAACTTAGTGTCATTGCAATGTGTTACACAAAATACTCCTGACGATTACCATGGCTTTTTCCTGTCTACTTCCAAGCTACCGAGTATCTTCTTATTTGCATACAGAAAGATCGGGAAAATGATGGTAAGATAACAGAGGCTTTAACATAACTACCTGTTAATTGCTACAGCAGACAAGGATATTTTAATGTGACAAATAAAAAGCCAATTCACCATGCACTTTGCTTTCCTCTTCTAAGTGGCACTGTCACCTCCTATTGTCTCTCTTCCAGGCTGGCTCCTTAAGGCGAGCTTTTACTGGAGTGAGACATACAGTGTCTCACTCCGAGAGAACCGGAGTGAACTGACTGAACAAGAAGTCACCCCCAACACGTACAGCCGAGAGATTTTCAGCATGCTGTCGTATACTCCAAATTTCTAAAGGAAATTACTGAGTATTACAGCAACCCTGCACAGTCCATTTTTACTCACTGATGCAAAACACCAGCGGAACATTGGTCACTGCCCAAGGCTATGCATCTCTGCATCACTGCTTCTGCTCATCAGCTTCATTCAGTCACTCCTCCCATACGGAATAACGGCAAGTTCATTCTGTAAGTGCTCATCTTTGGTTTCTCATTGCTCCTTCCATCCCAGCAACAGATCACAAAACTGAAAAAATTGTGAATATTTTTCCCTTGTTGCAAAAGCATTGGCCAGTATTTTCCAACTGTCTATAAAAAAAAAAAGGTAACTTTTTTTTTTAAATTCAAAAATTCAAACAGTCAGTCAAAAAAAGATCAGGCTCAATGTTAAATATTAATGATTCATTTTGTTTCTATTACAGGACAGCTACGAGGCAGCAGTTCAAGACTGCTTAAGAGCCCTCCATACATTTAACCACACTAAGGCTGGGGACGTGCCTGTGTATCTGTCACAAGTGATTTTGCTCCAACTTACTGACATTCTCCTTATGTATATCATAAGGCATGAACTAGAATTTTTGGGTCAGATCCAAGAAAAGAATTACTTTACTCTCCCAGCCGCACATGGTTTCTAATGTTACTTAACATTCACGGCTGCTAGCAGTAATTAAAGACTTGGTGGATCTGTGAAGGATGTTCCTGGAACTAACAGAGGAGGGCAGGGCATAAAACAGGGATGGAGAAAGGGACGGGGGACCAGCTCGGGGCTGGCTGTCCTCAGTTAGTCTGAAGAAACAGGACTTCTTCGAAAGAGCTCGTCTCAGCCTCCCACCTCCAGCACGTTTATTTGAGAGCACGTCGCCCGCAGCCCCGCGGAACGCAGCACTGACCCACACACCTCGGCTGCTGCTGCCAGCCAGCTCCCGGGCCCCCGCACCTGCCAGCAGCTCCAGATCATCCCCTTCCTTGTGCCACCTCAGACGCTCTCTCTACAGCGTGGAGACATTCCTACACTACCTTCTTAAATACAGATTTGTTTACTGTGAGTTTACTTGTGCTACCTAGTACCTGCACAGATACTCCTGCTGCAGGAGCCCCGAGGTTTGTGGTTTACCCTCAGTCTGGTAGACAAAGAAACAGAACGCAATCCAGAAACAAAACCAGAAGAGTCTAACCTGTTCCTGAGGAGGAACCAGCACTTCTGAGGAGAAATGAAAACGCAGAAGTTACAGGTATGAAGAAAACCTCCTCCTCCTGGCAGACAGCGGAGCGATGCGAGCACATGCTTTGTGAGCACGTGCTGAGCCAGGAGGAGGTGGACACAGAGCACTAGTAAAATGATGGTATTTAACAGACCTGTAAGTTGCCTCATCAAGACACAACTCACTGGCCTTGAGCAACCTTTTTGTTTCCCTTCTGCCACTTTTGTTTAACTGCCTTTTCTTTTCCTGTTATCTTAGCAACATCACTTTTAAATCACTATCCAATGAATGACAAGTCACTTCATTAGCGGAATGCAAAGGATGACAGACTTTCTGAATATATGAAAACCATTAGCAAAACAGCATAAAAGATTGCAAACAAATCTGAATTTCAGAGGCATTAGGAAATTTGGAATAGAAATTTGGTCTTTTAGATGAAAGATGTCACATAGCTACCACAACTTTTTCTTTGTGTTTTTGCAGCACTTTACAGTTAGGCCTTCTGTCAGAGGACATCCAGGAATGATTTAACCACTTACCAGTTCATCCTCACACCTCAGAGAGTGCCTAGCACAAAAATAGCATTTGAATATCCCAGATGTTTGATAAATCAGAATTCCACTTAAAACTTAGTTCACATTGGCAGCTTGATTAATATTTATTTAAGCAGAGCTGATATTCAGCAGAACTTGAAGCAAAGGATAAAAAGATTAAAACAAGCCAGACAAAATGTCCATAAAGATTATATTTAACCGAAATATTTATCCTTAATTATTCTAGTTAATCAGTTCTGGGGATCTGGAAACCAAGGAGCTAGGCCTTCCCCCAGGGCTATGTAACTTGTAGGGGCATTCTGAGGTTAGCTTCTCTTTGGGCAAGGCAATAAATAAATAAATATTTCTATTCTCTCTTACTTTGCTTCCTCTAGGAGTCTCTTCCCACTTTTATCTTACAGAAATGCCAGCAATAAGCTTTCATTTCCAAACATGATGGCAATAGGAGACTGGTTTTCTCTCGTGCGCTGTTTGAGAGTGTTTCTTTCCACCTTCCCTTGTTCTCAGCTGCACAGTTACAAAATGCAAAGGTAAAAAGAATGCGTTTCCCTTTCCCTAGAGCTTCTCTGAGATTACATTCCTATCATAGTCTTTAATTAGAAAACTTTTCTGCAGTTTAAACGGTGTTCTTGCTCCCCTCAGCCCTGCAAGACTCTAACAGCACTACAGAAACATGCCATGAGAAGAACCCCCAAACACACAGTTTAATAAACTTCTAATCTCTACTTGTCCAAATACATCAGCCGTGATGATTGGCAGATGACAGCTCTGGAATTCAGAGTGATTTCCCTCCCGCCAGTAGCCCCTACACTGCCAGCTTTTGTCAGTCTAGTGGTTCATTCTGCCACAAAAAGTCTGCTGAGAAACACCCCTATTTTGGAGACATCCCATTTATCAAGCCCTCACTGTGGTGCCGCCCATGGCCATCAGTGAACTGAGATCAGAGGCCCAGCACTGCGAGTCGTACCATCCCGATACTGCGTGGAACGGCGACATGACACAAGCCACCAGCGCCCCCCCAGCCCACACTCAGCCACACTTTCTCTTTGCTGCTCAGTGTGCCACGCTGGAGCTCTCACAGCAGCATTCAGACCTGGCGATATACCCAAAGTGGATATATAACTATAAGGCCACCATAAAGCATTCTCCACCACTGAAAACAGAAGGACCTCCAAGCATCTGCATTTTCTGAGCCTGCGATACAACCATAGAGCTGGGAGATTTCTGCCACCGAGCTCAGAGAAGGCTGGGAGCGTAGCTTTGCTTAACTCCCATTTCAGATTCATTCCCAAATAACACAGTTCTTTGCTGTGGTAGTCTCCAACTGCCTGAAAGGCTTTTTTGCACAAGAGTGGTTGGCATAAAAGAGGACTCTGAAATTAAGTTATTCCAGTGGACCAACCCAGAGCATCAGCTTTGTGTCGCTTTCCTTCCGAGTTTCACCAGACCTCTGAAGAAAGGTAGAAAACACCTCAGCACAGTCTAGCATTAGCTGGAAGACACCGTCATAGTCTCTAAACAGCAGTGGGGATTTCTCTTCCTTTCTTAAAATAGGTCGTCTTATTTTGCAAGTCTGGCAATAGCTCGGTAGATAGACAGCCATAAACAGCTGAGAAAGTATGAATTTCCTGACAGTACAAGGCCAGCCTATACAATCAGCCAAAAAAAGCCATTTTATTATCCAGTAGTTCATATTCAGAAAAATTGTATTTTAAGGTAATATTTTCCTGACAAATAAATTACCAACCAAAAATACTAAGAATCAAATGGTAGCTCAATAGCTATTATCTCTTCCTTTACTGCTGAGTTTTGATTAATTACTTTTCTTGTAAATAAGCAAACAGAATGACATTGCCTGTCTAAATTTGTAAATAACATTACATTTTTTTTATAGGTTGCCATTAGATATCATCCCCTTTTACTACTTGCGCGTATATCCTGCAAGTGATCTGTGGCATGTTAAATCATCCCAAGAAAAGCCGCCTTCTGCAGTGCAATCTACGCCTCGGCGGTGAGCGCTGGGCACGCAGCAGGTGAGCAGACAGCCCGAGTCTGGGGTGGTTTCCAGCACGTCTGACAAAAGCCGTTCTGGCTGCGATTACACACTAGGTGAGGGCAGTTTTCCATGGATCGCGGGAATGAGCTTGCTTTCCAAACAGGATTCCAAGGTGCTCAGGCCAAATGGCTGTCCTGCTGCTCACTGCCAGTATTGGAGGAAGAAATCTAGGAGTAAAATAAACCGATCACTTATTGGAGCAGTGACTGTACTGGTGTCTCTGTTGGCCATTCTAGCACTGGCTTAAGGAGAATTTATAGGAACCTCTGAAGACTTATTTCAGCAAGAACCACCAGAATGGCGCAGGCCAATCTTCTCTGCACACTTCCACGTTATATTGGGCCTTCTTTTCTAGAAGCAGTGTCTTTAGAGATTTTATCTGTATATATCTGGAGCCTTTGACTTGTGTCTTGAGACTATCGGTAAGTTGGTCACAGGCATAATTACAATAACCGCTTTTGTGACACATCACATGTCCTTGGCAAGCAGAATTAGAATGGACCAGGCAGCTTCTATTAATCTTCAAATGTTTAATAGAGAAAACGGGATAATCTGAATAGTTACAGGCCTGTCAGCTTGACACTGATCCTGCACAATGTAATGGAAAAAGCAATATACATTATTTATAAAGAATTACAGCAGCTTAATAAAATTAATGCCGGTACATATGCATATAAAAAAAAATGCAGTGTCAAACTAGCCTAAAAAATTTCTTCTGGTGGGATTACAGGTATGGGGGACAACAGTACCAGTGGCAAAGCAACATAATTCAGCAGGCATTGGATTTACTACTGTACAACTTTTGAACGAGAAATCAGAACGTTATAAATAACATTAAATAGACTCGGAACTCACAAAAGAAAAATTTTGAAAAGAAGCTTCATTGTTAATTGGGAACGACCCCAAAAAGAGCACTTTTTTAATCGAGGTCTCAGTTTCGGGGCCTTCTATTATTTTACCTCTTCTCCAGTGGCTTCAGAAGACATGAAGTCATTTCTGTGCAAGTGAATTAAAAACAGCTGAGCTGAAGACAACTAAGAGAGCAGGCGACTGTCCTTGGTTGGACAAGAAGGAACAAGCAAACAAAGCATCTTATAACATGGCCAAACACTGTCTTATCAGTGAGAAAAAAAAATATGCCAGTATCCAGCTGGACCTGACAGAGTAAAGGACTCCAGGATGGGAACCTGTGAGAAAGGACTGCAGGCTACGCAGAAGGGCTCAGTACAGCGCAAGCAACATGAGGCAATGGGCTCAGTCCGTTAAAGACATCGGAGACACTTAAAGGGAGGAGTCCCAGCTGCTATCTGGACCACGGTACGATTCTGGGGCAGCAGGAAGCAATATTTGTTTGGGGCATTATAACATTTGGAGTAAAAATAGAATATAAAATTAGGAGTGAAGCCATCAGCCTGTTCCGTCTGCGCTCCCCCCAGCTGATACATCTTCTGCAGGAAGAGGCTGCTCTCGTGAACCAGACTGTGCAGGGTATATTAATGAGACCCGCAATCCAAAGTGCCAGCCGCAACAGCACTGTTCTGAATTAGGATAAGATCCAAATATCCATTTTCCACAGCTCAGTTCTTGTAGAAGCTAATTTCTTTCTAATAAAGCTGCAAGAGATTAAACCTCAAATGTGAAATGTTAGCAGAAAAAGAAATGTTCAAAGGGCAGGGACTAAAGGAAAGCCATCCAAGTCCATCAAGTCACACTAGATGCTGGATAAGTCAATTAAAAGCAGTGAAAAATGCTCAGATGTGCTGAACAGGGCTATGGGTTTTTCATTAATTGCAACTATACGGAGGATAAGACGCATCCACTTAGCTTGAGAGCAAAATGAATAAGAATATTCAAAGAAGCTTCAATATCACCCCCAGGCTGATTATCACGGTCTTTCCCCTGAAGAAGAGCTTCCCTTTCAGTGTGCGTTTTGACCAGAAGGATGAAGGACACAGTTACTGATGCCTTCCCTTCTGTAATTCTTTTTAACCGCGTGTATTTTCCTTTCACAGAGCCAGAGGAGATGCTGACAAATCCCCAACCTTCTTCTTAGAGATTCATCAGCTAATATAAATCCTACATATGTGAATAGGAAGTTTAATTAATTCACACTCCTATGATTAACAAATGTAACAAGTTAAATTTAAAACGTTTAACACATAAGACGTAATAACATGGTTTTTTATGGTGATTTCGCTTTTCCTACAAGAAAGTTTCCTTCCACCAAAACTGGGAAGTATATTTTTAAAAACTGTGAAACTGGAAGTAACGTTGTAAATTATCAAAACCAACAAAGCCTTTCACAGAGAATTGCAACGGTTGAGGATTACTCCTAAAGTTGTTTAAATGCTTATATTAACAAATGTTTAAGTTCGTAAGAAGTCCGTTATGCAGAATGCTACAGGTATCTTTATTCCAACAGTAAACTGTATTAGTCCACAAGCCAACATTTCAATGGGCATAATGTTCTTAAATACTATACTGTTAACTTTGGATCACTGTTCTCCCCACTCTCTTGACTGCTGAGTTGCAGTAGAAGGTACAACAGTCATTTTAGTGTGAAGGTCTCAGATACCTAAAGTGACCGGCCTTAGGTTTAATCTTACCCTTACAGCATTATCCTCTTAGAAGGACTAATAAAACTCTCATTCAACTGTCAAGCGCAAAGCAACATACGCTCAACTTACACTAAATGAAGGTCATTCAGGCCAAACTGGAAAGGCTCTAGTTGGCGGAAAGAATCTCAAATAATTTTATAGGGAAGTGCCCACTAATGCCAATGTATACTCAAAAAAAAAAAAAAGAAGACCCCCCCACACACCCCCAAAAAAAACCGAACTAAAAACCAACTGCTGAAGCACATGGGCTCAGATTTCTAAAATATTTAGTCACTGCACCCCCAGTTTTGAAATAAGCTCTGACTTATGCAAGAGCTTAAGGCATGCTTTTGAAAAGCGTGTCGTGTGCTCCTCCACCACCAACTCAGAGAAGACAGACAGGAGTGACAGCCCAAGAGAAGTTACATAAACGAGCATGTATCAGGATGAAGAACAGTGGAATGCGGGTCTGAATTGCTAATCAAGGAATGAATACAACATTTAAAAATACCGAAGAGATTTAACTATCATCTATTAAAATTTACTGGCAAAACTTCAAGGGTTTCCCACAACTTCTGGGTCTCTCATGGTTGAAGAAGGAAGAGAGAGAAGGTCAGGGAAACGGATATGACTGTGCAACGGCGTAGGCAAGATGACAACTGTCACTCCATGGCTGTATTCCACGAGAGCTGCCAGAACATGCCAGCTTTGCCTTACCTTTCTTTGCTCTGAAGAGGAGCAAGAACAGACACTGCCGGCCTGGAGCATGGTCCTGCATCACAAGCCTGAACCCACCAAGTGAGCAGCTGGTTCTCCAGCTCACTCTGCACACACCGCACGGAGACCTTCCCAATCCAGAAGGTGAAGTCAGGCTGTGATGTTCACCTTCTTACGTGTCAATGCTGCTATAACCTACAGTTAAATACCAAGGTGAAGTCCCTTATCTTCTTAAATACCATTAAGGTCCAAACTAATGTTATTTTTTAAGATCTCAGCGTTTCTGAAGAAAGATGAATTTTTATTCTCAAAGCAAAATGAACCAGCTAGCTGAGGGCAAACATGTTGGAAGACTCTTTGAAGAGCTTCACAGGCAGTAGGGATGACATCACTGACAATGTTAATTTTAAAATCTGCATTTGTTCAAATGAGAAAAGACGAATTTGTTTTAAATGAAAATTCCTCTTTAAGCTTTTCAACAGTTGTTATCTATAAGGCAAAGTATATAGAGAAGACTGTCTAGAAATAAATAATACATACACATAGGCAATAAAGTATTGATTAACAAAAATGTAAAATCACCCTAACACAAACAAACTTGGGCTAATGCGGAATAGCAATCATACTGTGTAAAGTATGCAGTCACAAAGTTGATAAACTCTGTGAGGTTATAAACTGCAAGGAAAACAAAACTTGCTACTTTACGGGAAGTTCAAAGGAAGGAATTTGAGAGTTAGATACACGGTTTCACAGGAGCCAGGGAACATACACCATGGTAGAAAAATACCACTATTTGTTCTCTGCCACCATCTCTCCCACCCTTTTCTTTACAGAATGCGGCATCAATTGAACAGCAGAAGCAGGAAGGGGAAAAAAAAAAAAACCCACAAAACCCCACTAGTGCAAAAATGGCAATATTTATACTGGATCCACAGCCTTGGCAGCTTGGAAACTGAGCACTGGTCTTCAATCTGCCATGGGATTCCTGGGCTTTACACTCTGCCTCCTATTCCCAGTCAGAAAAGTCTTCTGAAACCACTAAAATAATCTATCAAAGCCTGGCAAACGGGAAAGACGAATGATCCCGTCATAATGCCTGCTTTCTTGGCCTGGAGATGCCACCTTTATCTCACAGTTCTCACAAGTTACTGATTATCTCATCCATAAGTCTCACCTGCTCCAGGCGCCCGACTGGGGCTGCTCAGGCACCGTCCCAGGTGAAATGAAGCTGCAAATTCAAGCAGCGTGAACCTTGCCTGGGCCTGAGCTGGTTATTGTGCCTGACCAGGGGCCTGGCTTAAATAATCAGGGAGCAATCTGGCTCATAATTAGTATTAAAAGGGAAATGGAAAGAAGGAGACAGGTCACTGTATGCAGACAGGCTTGTGGCCGCCGAGCCATAAACACATGCCATCTCACACAGAGGACCAACATTTGTCACCCAAAGGGAAGAGCGATGAGGGCGAGGACACAGCGGGGTAAGGAATGCAGTTGAGTAGACGCCCATTTTCCAGGCACGACTCACACCGAGGACAGATACCACAGCTGATTCCCGAGTCTTACGGGCAGTGTCTAATCCAAGTATTTCTGTGTAAATGGGTACTTTTAATTTTCAGCGTCTAAGGATGCCATGCAGTAAGATTATGAGATTATTACTGACTTACATGAACATCTACCTGTCTAAAATTTAGATTTTTTTGAATTTTTACATGTGTTTTAAGACAATTCTTCATAATGGCAGATCTAGCAAGGAACTCTTTTGCTCTTTAGGGAAGTAAGGCAATCTTGTTGTTCCAGGGTATTCCAAAACTATGAAGCCTAATTCCATAACTCACTGTGGGTCACGCTCTCAGAATTTAATCAGCATATACAGTGCTAACAATAACTAATGATATTTTCGTTTGGCTGGGAAATGTTAATTGCTTTCAGTTTTTATTTTTCTTATTTTAGATTTTTCCTTCCAAAAGTAACAAACCCCACAGTTGTTACATAGACCATTTGGAGTTTCAGAGACGGAAGTGTGACAGTGGCCACAGCAAGACCACTGGAACTAGTTTATTAAAGCCAAGGCCCTTACCAATATATTTCAGATGCTTTTGCTGCTATCTTTTAGCAAGATACGCAATTAAAATTCTTCTCACTCTCACAATAAATAAAAAAATAAATTGAAAATACTGAAAGAAAACAAATTCCTCTTTAGACACACCATGGAAGATACTCACCAAAAGTGAGTATTTCAGGTTGCAAGTTAAGAAAACAAGCAATTATAATGTACTTTTCCACTGTTTTACCTGACACAGCAGCGCCAGCCAGTTATTACTGATGCCGACCTGCTCCAGCCACACTGCAGTAAAAGCAAGCGCAGCCCTACGGCACCATCAGCCAGGTCCCGGGGTATCTGGCTCTTCTCCCAACCTCCACAACACGCCTTGGCCAACCACATTGTGCAGGGAGAATGGGAAAAGCCAAGCTGGCATTCATAGGATACAAAAAAAACAAGGACAAAAAGATGTCCTGCAGCCCGCCCCCTATTAATGGATATATTATGGATCAGCCACATTATGTCTCAACCATATTAATGCCACTTCTGACAAAAAATGTCTAATTTTGCCACAAAGCCCTTTAGACTTTAGGACAATATCTGAAAAAAAAAAATCTTTATTTTTACGTACCTAAAGATCTCAGCCAGTATTTTTTCCTTCTATGAAAATCTAGTTATGCCAACAAAAACTTGCTAAACCACAGGCAGCAGCCAAGTAAACTTGAAAGTGCGCGATGGGAAGGGCACGGACTGAGCCCGTGGCACTCCAGCAGCAACGTGCTATGGGAGGATGCTCAAGGACATTTCACTGTCTACACTTAATTGGCCCGTGACTCTATTTTGATCAGTTCTGGCCAGTGCTTGCAAGTAACACAACTCTGTATTTGGTGCACAAAATGACTCCTGTTGCTATTTAAAGACCCCACAAAAAAATATGAAATAATCTGAGGAAGCTTTTAGAACTGCTCCATACCCGTAAGCATTAACAAACGAGCTAATCTGTGCAAACCTACTGCAGAGACAGCGGGTGAGTATTTCAGAGTATTTCACGTACCTCGAATGGTGCGGAAACTCTGCAAGCACCACGGGAGCCGGCCCTTCCCACCGAAGGGATGCTGGCCAGGGCGCTCCATCCCAGCAGCAGAGCTGCCCTGCCCCTTCGGCCACTGGCCCCGGCTTTCCTTGCCTCTCCAGAGAGGCTGCACGATTTTTTTTCCACTTTTTCTGTCATTTTTCATGAAGATCAATATAATCTAGCTGATCACTGGTTAAAAAAAACCACAACCTTCCCTTTCACCACACACAACTTGCAAACCAAAGACTGGATTTTCCTGTAACAGGCACTTGATTTGATCACACTGAGCTGTGCCAACTGCTGTTTCCCAACTAAATTTTGCAGCAAAAAATGAAATATTATCAGAGCATGACACTGTGCAGAACAGTTTCTGAAACAGTGAAAGGCATCTCAGAACGATCTCTGACCAGTATTTTTATGCTTCCATTACACTATGCACTATTTCAAGTACAGCTTTGTTAAAAAACCTGTATTTAGCTCTGTGCAGAATAAAACCTCTGATAAAGCTGTGCTAAATACATAAGTTCTGGCAGCCTGATTCATATTTCATGCAAGTTAATGCAAGTTTTAACGATCTCAGGGAACCTTTGGATCAGGATCCAGTCTGCATTCGTGATTCTGAAAGCACGAAGTGACTCATAATTTCCTATCTTCTCCTCAGTGGTTTTAGAAAAAAGAATTAAGAGATTTATGCTCCTGCCTTGTCACCATACGCGAGACACCAGGTTTGCTCAAGCTAATAGAGGACGGGCTATAAAACACCTGGACCTGCAGGTCCTTTTCAGCCAAACCTCTGGCTGAGCCTGAGACTCTCACCACGAGGTCGGCTCCTAAGACCCAAGTCCTCAACAGCTTCATACATGTGAAAGTAGAGAATTCTGTTCCATTTTCTGTGCCACGTTACGGCTCCTCATTCTGTGCAACTCACAGGCTGCCTGCACACTGCTGCGCACTCACGGTGGGGTCCCACGCACCCCCTTCGGCCTGACTTACAGAGCTGCAATTAAGCGCTAACTCCAAAGAAATAATTGGATTTACACCAGTGAAAGGGAAAGGAGAGATGCAGCAGTCCTAGATGCCATGAATCCAGCAACGTTCAGTACAAAATATAAAAATAAATATATTAAATAATATGCCCTCACAATACAGAGTCTGCAGAAGACATTTCAGCAACTTAACTGAGCCCCTGATGTAATTCCATTAACGTTGTGCAGCATAAACCACAGCTGAAGTTGGCTGTCTATCCACTACACTTCATCAAATCTCCCTTGTTACAGGATTCTTACAACCATTACAGATAAACACGGCTTTTGCTCCTCTTGTTGACAAATACATCACAAATATATAGGACACTAAAACATCATTAAAATCAAAAATTTTACTCCAGGAGATCAATTACAAAATCACTATTGATGTTGCAAAAGACCTGGATTTCTTTCTTGGCATGCTTTTCTTGGATTGGTGTTTATAAATTATTTTACCGTGAAACCACCGAGGTGACTGTCTCATTCTGTCCCTGCCTGGCTGCCGTTGGTGTGTGTAGGAGAAGCTGTGAGGATGCAGCACCGCACCCTTCAGCTCTATTTTCTTCCCTGAGAAGAAGGCGACACAGATACTGACACAGGATATTTTTGTAGGATGGGTGTTAAACCAGCCAGAATGACTCCTCCAATGCTGCCGGGCCAGAGCAGGCACAGCACAGGCAGAAACTGGGGTGGCTTTGACCACGGTAGAAGCGCTAACTCCCCAATCTCACACCGACACACTTGCCTGGGGTCAGTGGGACCCTCGTGGGGCTCCCACCCCACTCCCACAGCGATATCCATCTCCCAAACCAGCCATTCTCGCATGGGGTTTATACTGGTGCAGCCCCATGCATCCCATCAGCTCTCTTCTCCCTACACACTCATAATGTAAAGTCATAATGGAACACAGTATATGTAAAATAAAGAGTAATGAAATGAATACGCGCCAGCAGTGTGCCCCCGTGGCCAGGGAGGCCAGCAGCATCCTGGCCTGTACCAGCAATAGTGTGGCCAGCAGGACTGGGGCAGTGACCGTCCCCCTGTACTGGGCACTGGCGAGGCCCCACCTCGAGGGCTGTGTCCAGTTTTGGGCCCCTCACTCCAGGAAAGACACTGAGGGGCTGGAGCGTGTCCAGAGCAGGGCAACGGAGCTGGTGAGGGGTCTGGAGCACAAGCCTTGTGAGGAGCGGCTGAGGGAGCTGGGGGTGTTCAGCCTGGAGAAAAGGAGGCTGAGGGGAGACCTTCTCGCTCTCTCCAGCTCCCTGAAAGGAGGGTGTTGCCGGCGGGGTCGGGCTCTTCTCCCAAGGAACAGGCCATGGGACAAGAGGAAACGGCCTCAAGTTGTGCCAGGGGAGGTTTAGGATGGATATTGGGAGAAATTTCTTCACCAAAAGGGTTATTAAGCATTGGAAGAGGCTGCCCAGGGCAGTGGTGGAGTCGCCATCCCTGGAGGGATTTAAAAGCCGGGCAGACGTGGTGCTGAGGGACATGGGGTAGTGGTGGACTTGGCAGTGTTGGGTTAACAGTTGGGCTTGTTGATCTTCAAGGTCTTTTCGAACATAAATGATTCCACAATTCTATGATTCTAAATGGGCAAGGTGGCATATCCACACCAAACACAGAAGAACAACTTCTAAAAGGAGAAAAGCAAGTGTAAAAGAGCTCTGGTTCGGCTAGCAGGGCAGAAGTTACGCAAGGACTGAGGGTTTGACACCTTACGCTGAGCACGGCGGCAGCCACGGCCTCCCACGGGGAGCTGAACACCAGCACGGCCGATGCCCAGCCTGGCACAGGACACACCTCCCCTTTGCACACACAAACTTAGCACCAACTTACAATGATAGGCAGAATTTGTCCCATCACAACTTGGAAAGATGAGCAAAAAGAGCAGAGAACTAAAGAGAGAAAATGTGGGAGAACAACTTTATATTATGCTTAGCTTTGGACTATCTTTGCTTTCAAAGTAATTTTAATAACAAAACACTCATTTCCAGAACAGTGTCATGATCTAGCTTGCTAATAAGCTTTTTTCAGGCATTAATTAATAATAAGCATTCATGTTATATCCCCAGTTAAATGGTGTCAGTAGTCACTACTCTGTATTTTAATTCTATTTAAATTTAAAATCCCTATTTTAATTCCATTAGCTAAATAGTAGCCGCTCCAGCTGAAACGTTTGGAAGCTTCTGTAAGACAAACATCGGCGGATGGCTTTCTCAACGGACTAGCAGCCAACTCATTCATGCGCTACCACCTTTACTCGAAATTCCGTAGCCTCCCATCCTGCGCTGCTATCTAATGAGTGTACTTTCGTTTATACCTATGGAGCTCTCTTGACTTCAATTAAATTATGAGGATAGAAAGGAGCAGAATTTGACCTTCTGGGTATACCCAGATAGAAAGAACAAGCTGCATGATATCTTCGAGACAAATCGACTCCTGCATCTGGTCATAAACTCCTTTCCAAAAATGAATTAAATTAGCCTGCCTAACAGACATTGGAGCAAAAAGCTTAATGTGTTTTGATGTTGAGATGAGCTACACGCTATTTATTAGGAAACAAATAATCATAGTAAATTACAGTTCACAGCTGAAAACAAGAGAAAGTGCCTTAATATTAATAGCTTCTTCCATTGTACACTGTCCACAGCAGCAAACAGAAATCTGCTTTACCTCCTGAAACCCCTGGGCAGGTCGTCTCTCTTTTGTATGCAGTTCATCTCAAAAAGCCTTTTGCACCACAGTCTCGTACCTGGGATGGTAGAAGAGTTTGGAGTTGGGCCCTTCTGCTTGGCAAGAGCTCGTTGCTTCACTTGTACAACATGCTCCACAAACCCGCGGTGCGGCATACAACATCCGCAGCCGGCTCTCACCGCGAGCTTCTGCCTGATCTCGGCGCTCATCTATGAATACGTAATCCTGAATGGTCAGGAAACAAAGCAGAGGGTGTCTTCAAAGTCATAGTAAAAAAAAAAAAAAAAAAAAAAAAAGGTTTTCAATTTTTCTCTGTGTTTTCTTGGAGCTGAGTTGGTTGAAATGAAGTCACAACAAGAGTAGAGAAGAAATATGAAAAGATCTTCCAGCACATCTGGTTTGCCCATTAATGCTCAGCTGGTAGTTTGCAACTAAGGGCCACATGACTAAAATGAAATACATGAAGTGCTAAATGCATTACAGAGCAGCAATATGTGTTTTCAGAAGAGACCAATAGATGCTATATGTGAAAAAATAATACTAATATTCTACATCTCCATACGCGAAAAGTCTGTGTTACAGGATCAGAATAGCAAGTCAAGCTTTACGACGGCACAGAATTAACGTTCCTTTGGCAGTTTTGCTGTGCGTTTTCATGACATCACCTTTAACCACATGGTCTCACGCTAATTTTGCCACAGAACAGCTGTCTCAGTGCACAGAGGGATGATACTTCATGGACAGCTATTCTTAGCTTTGTTTTCTCATCCTTGCTCAAAGAACAGTTCTGTTTGCTGAACACTATTTAAAGCCTCAGAAACGAGAAAGACGCTGCATATGACTCTCCATGTTTCTACAGGTATCACACAGCTGCTGCAGACCCTCCTCAGGGAGTCGCCGTGCCAGTCCCTGCCCAAAAATGTCTGTTCTCACCCCCGGGACACCTCCATACCGAGCATCCCAGTCACTCAGGGTGACGTGGCTGCCGAAAGCTGAGGGCATTCCCCATTCCAGGATGGGCTGCGTTCTTCCAGAGGCTGATGTGTTGGTCAAATCCACCTGGATTCTCAGGAGGGTGGGAAAAACCTCCCTGGTGAAAGAATGGCCACCCCACACAAAACACAGCGTGCTCTTCTAAAAGGGTGAGAACATTTCAAGACCAACAACAGTTACTATCCTAGGCGGAGAATTGTGGGTTTCTCCCTCTAGTCTTAACAGACTCAAGAAGAAAATATTTATCAGGGAAGGAATAATTGGAAAAATTCAGATCAGAACCTAAAGTTTGGTGGATACGCAAGCTTTTTGATGAGACTGAAGAAGCGAAGAGCAGGTCCTTGTGTGCCTGAAAAGATCTATTTATTTTTTTTTTTAGGTTGAAGTGTCATACTTTGATTCTGGGTAAACTTGAAAAAGAAAAAAGACTACCCCTAAGCGGGTTTCCAAAGGGCCAGTATCCATCCATGCAGCTCTTCCGTAGGGAACAGCTTTGCCCTGCGGTCTTCCCGAAGCTCACCCCTAAGGCACGAGGTCGGTACCTCCGCACCATGGCGCATCTCGGTTGGACTCGGAGATCCCTGCGGAAATGGCTCGGGGGCTGCTCTACAGACACTGCTCTGAATGTCCAACCCCGTGCTCTGCATGCAACGGCAAGCCAAGGGCTGCACCAGGCCAGTCGCTTCGCCCTTGTCTCTAGGGAAAACCTTCAGCGGTGCAGGAACGGCGAGCGTAGTACGGGGTCCCCACAGCAGCCTCCGCACACCAAGGGCTTATGGGAAATATCAAGCTCCTTATTAAAAACTCCGTAAATGGCAACAAAGCTGCTACGAAAACGTGACTCAATGGGGTCAATAGGACACGCAGGATTTAGGTGCCACCTCCCCCTTTTGCAGGGAGTCTGAGGGCACTATCTGCTCAACCCAGCCCCAAAAGAAGGCGCACATGCCAGCTGCTCACCCTTCTTTTCTGCAATAAAACAAGGAACACTAATTCTATTTGGACTTGGAGGAAAAAACAATTCAGCTTGCAAATTTCTTTACTATGCAATTTGCTTCATGGAGCCCCTGCCTTCACTCATTGCCTCCTGTCAAATACCTGAGTATCATGACACCTCCTCGACACACACATCATCTGAAACATGCTCTGCTCACCCTGTTGCCAGTTTCACCTGTTCCAGCACAAATTATTCCACTACACATCCTTCAGAGGGAACGGAGAAGCCACAGGAGGTAAAAATGAAGCCCTGGCACCACCATATGCTGAAGGTTTTGCAAAGTCATAAAACTCCTTAATGCTTTGCATTTTACTTGCTGAAAGTTTCTTGGTCTCTACCGCGAGAATGGAGCAATCTAAGATCAGTGTGAATTCAAATTTTTATGCATGTATTAATATAAATCTATATCTTTATATATATACACATATACATTTGTACGTGCACACACACAAATTGTGTGTTAGAGACAAGGACCAATAACAGGTTTTGTATTCAATGCTGAAGTGCTTTTTCTTAACCCCAAAGAAAGAATCGGCCAAGTCCTCTACTGTAAAGTAGATGGAGAAAGAGGATGGACAGAAGCTAAGAGGAACCTTCCGTAGATGACTTAATATTCAGACTCAACAGTTCATTAGAAAGATAGCGATCGCTCCTTTTTTCTTTCTTGCCAACTTTGAACATTCTTCTTAAAGGGCATTGTATTTTAGGTAGGCATTTATTCAGAAGTACAAACTCATTGTATTCTGTTAATCCTACATTTCTGTTAATACCGCTTATGGTTTCTCATGCTGTTCCCCCCATGCTGCCAAAGTCAGTACATTCAGATTAATGGACTAGAAAAATGCAAAGTATTTCCAAAAGGACACGATTTCTTTTACTTTAAGGTTTCCTAGAACTATCCCAAAGCTATAAAAAAAAATATGCTCTCCTTATTGAAATAAAAGGGAAGGGCATACTAGATATGGAAGATGCTCAAAATAGGATGAAAAGGATGGGCAAAGGTATAGACTTCTCTATGAAGAGTCACTAAGTAGGTCAGTTTATAAAAGATATGAGTTGGAGGAAGCATGACAGGTATCTACCAAATCCCGAGTGGCATGGAGAGGCTGGATCGGGAACAGCTCGTCGTCATCTCTGGTGTAGAATCGAGAGCTCCAAATAAACCTGGTCCCAGAGAATCATTTCTGATAGCACAGTATGTTAACCCTACCTCTCGGTTTCTCCCTAAGTGACCTCATAACTTATTATAATGAGTTTAGTGTGACTAGTCAGAATCAAATCTAGCAGAAGTAATTAAGATTTATCTAATCTCAGGCTAATCTGACAGCCAACACTGACGAGGGGTTTTTTTTGTGCTTTAACCAAATTTACGGCTGACATCCCAACTGCAGGAGCTGCATAGAGCAGATGCAAGTCCTGAGAAACACAAATCATTCAACCAGTTCTTGTTTCTTTGGTTCCCCCCCCCCCCCCACCCCTCCCCATGGATAAAGATTGACTTTCTTGATGAATTTTCTACAAAAAGCACCACTCCAAAACGAAGATGCCTTGGACAAGGACTAAATCTGGTATGACACTCTGCATCACACCTATTTATGCTAAATGTCCACGCAAAAATAGCAGTGATGACTAAAGAATGCCAGCAGCCCTTGCACTCCGACTGGCAGTTCCAGGATCTTAATTTTTAACGTGTCAAAGTTAACATATTGTTGCTATTATAAATGGAAATAATCATTCAGCAGCAGAGTGTTAATGACATCCCATTAAAAAGAGTGCCTTTCCCTGGCAGAATGAAGGCACAGACAGCGGTTAGCCTTGGAAAAGGCACAGAAATACTTAAAGGAGCTTCTGTGCACAGATTCGAAAGCTGATGTGCCAGCAGAGGCAAACGTGTCAGTGGTGATTTTTTTAGCGCGGCCCCGATCACAGATACTTCTGCAGGACTCCTGAAATGTGGCTTTACTAGGAAAAACCCGGAAAAATCCCTCAGTACTTAGAAAAATAGCGCAGCATCTGCAACCATGGAACAACAAATAAAGAAAACCGTATTTTATGGCACTAAGAAAAATTCTTACAAATACACGCGTATTAAGTGAGGGTTTTTTCTCAAATTTCATGAAGGCCATTGTTCCCCAAAATGGCACATCAGGGCCCTAGTGAGGCCCAGGTCTGTGACAGTCCATGAGGATTGCCTTTGTCCTGGAGATAGTTCCAAGCCAAATCCTCTCTTCTAGGCAATATTTAGAAACCACAAATCAGGCTGTTACATAGACCATATCAATACATGGCTACAAATACAATATATGTATGTTCTAGCATTTCTCACGTAAACTGTTATTCTGTTAAGTATTTGGTAAAAAAATCCTGTTCCAAAAATAAATTTTGTCTCAAAACTCCCATTACTTCTGCCTTTCAGAATGCAAGAGAAGGTTCTACTTAACTGTCACATCAAGAAGATACTAAAAATCACACAGACTTTCATGGCATTTCTGATCCAAATTGCTTTGATACTTTAACCCTGCCTTAAAAATTAAAACAGTCATCTGGGTAAATAAGTAAGTTTTGCTCAGTTGCAGAACTTCCAAGAAAATTATTAAACCTTGGAATGTTATTATCATCGGTCATAACTAAATTTCTGTACTATAATGATTCATCTTCCTGCTCGTCTACAGGATAACAACTTTTCCTCAATTCATGAGGCAACGAATGTATTTATGAATCAACAGTAGCATCTCTGCTGTGCTCAGACGCCAGAGGGGACGACGTGCTTCCACACAGGTGGCACAACACGGCTCCCTCGGCCACCGGAGCCAGGTACAACCCTGTGCTGGGCATCAGACAGAAACACATCCCTCCCCAGAGCCGCAGATGGGATCTGGTAGACCCTTCTTCTGTGACACACGTCACCGCAGGCTTGTGCTATCCCACAAGGATGCAGAGGTGCAGGACATTCTGCAAGACAAGCCTTTGAAGCAACGCTTTCTAATCTGTCACAGGACAAAGCACAGATGAAAAAAGGAAGAAGGTACCCAAGGACCACCAAGGAAACGCAGGATGTGACCATCAGCCCAGGAAGTCCAAGAGGATTCTGGAGCCCCTGCTCAGGCTGCACCTCCGGCTGCTTCCCAACACCTGCCTGACCCTCTCCTCTCCCCACGGATCCCTGCAGATCCCCACAGACCCCAACTCCTCCATGCCTCCATACTAGGTCATCCCCTTCCCTTCTTGCCATGCACCCATGCAGGAGGGGGCCAACACGCACAGCCTCTCAAAACAAGGGTGGTCATGAAAGCTCATGAGATGACATTGCTCACCCACAGACAACAGCATCCATGCTCATGTCATTACTCTTCCCTGTCTCCTGTGGACACTGGTTGGATGCCCTTTACATTGGGTGACTCTCCTCCAGATTGGGTGACCACAGAGGCTTTGCACCAAAGCATCCATGCAGCAAGGAGCCTCCAAGCACAGGTGGCACCACATCACACTGCTGAGCTACCACGGCAGGGCTCCTGCCGGCTCCAGCTGCAGCACGTCCATCCTCCCTCCAACCTCAACCTCCGGCTTTCCCAGCAGCCAGCATGGATGAAGCCTCACACCTCCTCCTCCTTCAGACGAACATGAGCATTACAAAGCCTTCCTGATACAAACCAAAAGGATTTTGGGGTGTTATGCCATTGGGCAGGAATATCTAATGAGTATTTCTCAACAAAATCCATTTGAGGGTAATTCTGCTCTTCCATCACCCTACAGAACTCTCCACCCTTTATTTCATATGTTCACGAATTTGTAACCAGCCTCTCGCCAACGTTCATTCAGAACACCATGAAGTGCTCTGGTAACTCATGTATTTCACAAACCTCAGCACATAACATGGCAAGGTAACTTCTGGCGCACGACTGGAAAGCACGGCACATTGCTGTGCAATATGTCACTGTGCCGTGACATGCAGAAATCTTTGCTTCTCCTACAGTGCTCGGCTGCCTGCACGGCCAGGAGCCTGCAACGCTGCCGTCGAAATGGCTGAACACGAGGAGGAGCATGTAGACTCCCAGCAAAGATGAAGAAGGGATGCACAACGCCAGGCAGAAGTGGCACCCTTGCTGCTCTCAGGTACTTATCTACTAGTTTGGCATCTATAGACTGATTAGCTGCTGAAAACCATCAGCCATTTCGAGAAACAATTTCTGAATGGTTTACAAGACACAGCAGGTTACACTGCAGGATACATTTGCCAGGAAAAAAGAGAAAGACCATTTCATATTTCTGGTTCATAATCAATATCCAGCCTACAAAGCAGCGGGAAGATAAAACTGCATTATTACTGCAGGAGAAAGCACTGATGGATTTAGGAAGAAAAAAAAAATCCCTCGCCATATAAGGGCTGTGAACATTTTCCCACTTAAGACAACGTGTGGGATCATATTCACAGACACAGAAATATGTTCTGTTCCCTGACACCCACAGTCCTAGAACACCGGGCTGAAGTGCTGGCAAGAATAAGAACCATTTGTTAAGTACAAAAAATGTCTCACATAATTAGAGAACTGCTGAAAGCTACCAATTTAGTACTCAGGCTTTAAAATTTAAGAATTTTTATTGTAACAACAGCTAAAGCTTCAGTATGCCTAGAGGTGGAAACGCCCAACGCGTGCACCACACGGTTTGATCAATGTATCAAATACCTGAGGCAAAATTAAACACAAGGTACAAAGAGATTTTGACACCACTCAAACAACACCTTTAGCAGATTTTATGCTAATTATGAAGGGACGCTGCCCACCAGGTACCCAGAGGTCCCTTCCCACTGGGGTGACACGTTCCCCTCCCCAGCCTCACCCATCTCACCGCCAGCTCCCCCAGCCTCCCGCCAGGCAGTGCTCCGTAACCATCCCCACGTGTCCCTCCTGTCCAGGCGGTGCTCCAGCCTCTCAAACGGCCCTTCTGTCAGGAGTAATGGGGACCATAAACATCTCACAAAGCGTCTACCAGGGACGAAGACCCTCTGCCCAAAAGACTCTTCAATAGCCAAACCCTGAGAATGGCAATGAAGAGAAGATGGGAATGTGGTGTTGAAAACACAACATATGGCGTTTGAATGTGGGGTTTTTTAATATATTTGAGAATAAAGTGACGCAAAAGAGCAGCAGACAGTGGGAGGGATTGGTGGGGAAGAGCTGGAGATAAAGCTCCTGGCCTTGCTGCCACCAAGACCCATAGCCATCACTTGGCTCCTTGGCCACCAAAGGCACCGAAGCTTCCCCGCTGGCAGCTCCTCTCGTCTCCTCCCGGCCTCCCGGGCTCCTCACCTCCGACCACAACAGAGACCCAACACCTTCTACAGAAGAAAGAACAGATGCTGCAGAAAGGGGAGATAGCGCTGACGATGGCCTCTCGCTAACTCCTGACGTAACACGGGCACGGTATAAATCCATTACGACAGTGGGTTCCTCAGACAGTTCCTGGCATGGCATCATTCTCCTGGCATGCCATCAGCTTTCTTCCATAGTCTTCCCTAAGTCAATTGCAGCAAAAATTTAAGAAGTACCAAAAAAGACACCAACAGAGCAGTATTTTGAAACCAGCAGCTGAAGAACAATCCAAGTCAACCACAGATTTAAATTCCGCTCGATTCTGCACTTCGGAGCAGCGCTCTCCAGGGAACGGAGCATCAGCTACGTGACACGAGGTCAGTGCCCGCAGCCCGCCAACTCCCACCGCCGGGCACGCTCCGCTCTGCTCCGCTGCTCGCACCGTCTCACAACACGAACTTCGGAGCTCACGCGGATTTCTGTTTATCAAAATGCTCTCTAAGTACATATTCCATACCTGGAAGATTGCCCTATTGATTGCCCTATTTATAGCCCGTGTCATATCTTCCGAGCATCAAACTTCAGCGATAAACTCAGCATCAAAGATTTCACAAGTATGGCTTTACATCTTAAGCACACCATTGAAAAAAATGGTAATGACTGATAATTCTGTGTAATTTATGTGACATAAAAACAAGCATTTGTTTCCCATCCAGGGGAGCTTGCACAGCGAGCCCAGACCCACAGGAGTGCCACCGACTGTGTCGCACATCCCGATTATTGCATTTGAATAAACGCTATTGCTGCCCTTCACCCAATCCAGACAGACTCGCATTTTTTCTGCCCACTGTACACCATCTCCTGTGCTTATAAAAGGTTAAACTTTCTCTTCTCAGATTTTCTTTGTACCAGCTCCCATTTTCATTTCTTTTCCCCAGCAAAATACTTGGGGGGAAGAAAAAAAAAAAAAAGCAGCATTTTCCTCCAATAAGCTTAAACTCCTGTAGCTATATATCCATTCACTCTGGATACGAGTGGGCTAAAGGATGAAGAATGTTCTCCTCCTTACAATAAAAGAGAGCAGCCTTCCTGAGCTTATGGCTTCCTTTCCTTCTTTAGTCACCGTAGCTTGATCCATTAACATTTCCCTTGCTCCACTTCACCAGAGCACCTCTCGAGCTGTACGGATTTTATGCTCCTTTACTTCCCTAATTTTGCATTTAGCTACAAAACTGCCAGCGGCAGCCTGTCCCCGGGGCCGTCAGACCTCTTACACCAAGCTGTAGAGCTCCTTCCACGCATCCTTCCTCCTGACCATTCCACCTCTCCACCTTCGACTCCTCCATAACTTCTAAGCAGGTCACGCTAAAAGGTGTAACATTTCCCAGTGAAGAAGCACAGTAACACACGTAGGATTTCTCTGCCATCACCAAATTGCTGCATTCCCAGAAAGAAGGAAAAAAAAAAAAAAAAAGATCTGACAAAAAGCTACCAGTTCTGAAAGACTTGTCCTAGGATTTGATGCAATCTGCCATGCCGGCAAATTAAAGCCTACAGAAACCACGCTAAAATTAGAGAGAGCCGAGATGAAAACCAAAGACACATGGTGGCTCTTACAAATCTTTAAATAGGGCTTAATACAACCTTTCGGTGCTTGGTCCGTGCTCAGCTAAGATGTACCGAGATCATTAATTTATATTATAAAGTAGCACTGACTACTTCTGGGACAGTTTTCTGCACTGCACTTTACAGGGTAATCGGTGTGGGCTTTCAGACACCGACCTAGTGGACCAGTGGAGTTTCAAAGCGCCTGTGATGGGTCTGATGGATTCAGACACCCTTATTTAAAGGGAAGTATGTCCTGCTGCACTCACGTGCAGAGGGTCTGACTCTCAGGTCACCAGCCCAAGCCCTGCCCAAGTGGTGCCACCTGGGCCTGGCTACCCAAGACAATGGCCAGGGCTTCTGTGCAGCTGCAGGGATGGAGCCACCGCATGCCCATCACCCTCCAGCAGGTCAGGGCAGGGGCTGGGGCAGGTGAACGTGGCAGTTGAATGTCTAATAGGCTAAAATTCACCATTTCTGGAGCACTGGGAAACCTTTGCTGCGCATGGATCACCCACTCCTGTCCATGATCCCAGGCACCGAACGGCGCCTCCTGAGCAGCAGCTCCCGGTGTGTGCTGGAGGACCCAGCAGCACAGCGGTGGCTGGTGCGGAGCCCAGGGGTGGCTCGGGTGGGGGGGAAGGGGGGGCTCCAGGGCTGCCACCACGCAGCTGCAGGCTGCTGGCCCTTGGGAGCATCTGCTGGCCACCTTCAGATGTGGGTTAATCCCCGTTTTGTGGGTCTACGACAAAGTTTGATGCTCTGCTGTATTTTGCATCACCGGCATCTCTGCTTTAAGATCAATGTCCGCAGCTGAAGCTTTGTACAGATGCGAATACCTCAGGGGCTATTAATTCCTCATTCATCTGAAGTTTTGTGGCTTTAACGGCGCGCACACTGTTGAAACATTCCAGAGATAATGCACAACCTTCCTTTTAAAATCCCGTTTCGTAAGCAACTACGACTTTAACGAATTCTTAATGAATGCTTAAGAAGCATTTATAAATTCCCGTGGGACGAAGGAGTGAAGCATTTGCTCACGACCATGCACCAAGGACTGCCACAAGCGCGGCCGGCACCGGCCAGGCCGTGTCCGAGCGGCCGCCTCCATCCCGGCTCCCCGCAGCCGCGGCGTTGGCTGCCGACCTGCTGCTCCCTGCTTGCCACGCATCCCGTGGGCAATGAGCCACGATTGCTGTAACTTCAGCAGCTGCAAAAATTGGTTTATTGTAAAACCATTTTTCAAAATTATTTCACGTTATTCGTATAACAGAAACACAGAAAAGCTCCTCCTGTGTGAGATAATTAAAAAAAATAAATTAAGATACTGTTTTATCAAAGAAGAAGTTTTACACATCAAATACTGGCAAAGGGTAAAGTTCACATAGTCATCGAGCTAACACGACACATCAAGATATTTGATTATATGATCATTAATTTAATACAGTTTTGAAATAAATGACGGTAATTAACACTGTTTGAAAAATGAAGAAACCTCCTTTCACTGCAGTTGCTTGAAAAGAAAGATACACGACCTCCTCAGGAGGCTGATTCCCTTTCCATCCCCGTACCTAGGAACTGAGGCAACATTAACATTCTCGAAAAAAGAGGTCGTGTTTTCCAAGACGCACAATTTATTTATAATTATGTAGATTCTGACATCAGCTGTTCCTATTTCTTTAACAAGTCCTGCTACTTCCAAAAAAGTGGCTGTAATATGCGACGTGGAGGTTGCCATGGCAAGCATACATCCTCTGTCGAGTATCTGAGCGAGCAGATGCGTAACGGCAAAACCCACCAGATTAAGTCACTTCTCTTGTCATGTAACGATGAGGAAAATGCTTTATATTTCATCTGCTCCTAAGGATTATAATTACTCAGAACACCTGAGGTTAAAACCAAGAACGGCACGTGGCTGGAGCTTTTAGCTGATAAATCACAGATGCACAAAAAGCAAAATGAAGGGGTTTAATCGGAGTGATGGGCATACCGAAAATATCCAGGGCACGGATCATTTTTATTTCCCCAAAACCGAGGAACTTTCGACAGTGCTTTTCTCGGGCATCCCCCTTCCCCGGTCCAGCCCCCCAGCAACACCCAGCGACCGCGACCGCTCCCTCCGCCCTCGGCGGGGAGCCGGGGGTGCCACACGCCGGGAGGTGGGTCCGGGGGTGCCGCAGCCCCCCCGCTCGGGGAGACTCCCCCGAATTCCCCGGCAACGGGGATGAGCTCACACCTACTGCCCTGAGCATCCCCGGGCAACCAACTCCCAGCACGCGCTAGCCTTCTTCGAGGCGGCCAAGACGCAAAGCCGGGATCGCGCCCGCAGAGGGGTGACACCACCGAAGCCACCGACGCCCCCGCCGGGGCGGCACCGCCGCGTCCCGGGCGCGGGAGGGGGCACCGCCAGGGGAGCGGGGCGGCGGGTTCCGGGGGCTGCGCCCAGCCCGGCGCCCGGGCTCGGGCAGGCTGATGGGAACGACGGCGAAAATACACCAGAAACGGCGTTTCGGTGCGGGGAGCGGGGGCTGCGCCCCGAGGGGAGCCCCGCCGC
>VWZL01002517.1:1463949-1475084 GCA_013396915.1 Stercorarius parasiticus
GGGCGCCCCGCGGCCGGAGCATCACCGGCGGGGCCGCGGCATCCCCGCGCTGCGGGGGCGGGGGGGACACGCCGAAATGCCACCGCTCCTGTCACATCCACCCCCGGCTGCCCCGCAGCGCCCGCGGGCTCCCTCCTGGCCCTGAGGCAGGAGCCATTTTCTGCACTTTTGATAAGTTGCGGGGGCTGGGGGTCCGCGGAGAGAGGCTCAGCGGCGTGGGGAGATGGCCAGCGGGTGGTGGGAGATGGCCAGCGGATGCTGGGAGGTAGCCAGCGGGTGCTGGGAGATGGCTCAGCATCCCTGCCACAGATGTCGAAGGCCACAGGGTACACCAGCGTGGGCGATGGGGAAGACCTGGCAGGAGCATCCTGCCCGTGGGTGGAGGCTGGCCTCTGTCACCTGCACCGGGAACATCCAGCCACGATGGGAGGGAGAGGGGCAGGCGTGTGGGTGACAGACCCCCGCTCCCTCAGCTGCCCTGGTATTTGTGCGCTGCCGGGGAGCGGGTCGGCGGTTGCGTTTCTGCAGAGCGGTCGGTGCAGCTGGGAAGTGCAGGTGCTGCTCCGCTGCTTTGGTTTCCCTCTTTGTTTCCAAACGCAGCATAACTCCCCGCAGCAGCCATGGCCCCCGGCGTGCCCTGCTCACTGGCCACCTCTGCCATTCCCTGTGCAGAGCTGCGCTTGCTGCCGAACACGGCTCCTGGGCAGGCCCTGACGATGGCACCTGATTTCCTGGGTGACAGGGTGGCTTTACAGCCTGCCCGCTCTGTGCCGCGTAAGGTCATCACCTTTCCTTCCCACACTGCGGGATCTGCCCAGCATCAGAGAGGGAAAGCGTTTAGTAGGAGCTGGAAGAGGATCACAGGAGGGTTTATAGGAGCAGTGAGTTCTCCATCCCTGTTGCAGGTGACTAATCCCTCGGTGCAGATAACCTCTCCCCATCGCCCACGCAGGAACGCCGGCTCTGGGGATGGGCCAGCCTGGGCCGCTCCAGGACTCTCCCACGCTCACCATATCCAGAATGGGAACTGAAAATTGCCCCAGAAGAGTTTTGCTCCACCAGTATCTTTGTGCTACTTGAACTGGGTATTCATTAGTTTGATTTCAGCAGGGACACGAGGTCTTCAATGTTAGCATCTCCCCAGAGAAGCCAGAGAGCACCCACAGCCTCCTCGGCTTCTGGCACGGCACCAGCCCAAGTCCTGCCTGTGGCACCCTTGGGGTTACCTGCCTCCAGCAAGGAATGTCCATGAAATAAAATATTCTTTCAGTAGAAACACTTCAAAGAAGAGAAGAAGCCTTTGCCGTTACAGCCATTTGCACACAAAGCCGGTGCCAGCCGCCTGCGGGTGCGCATGGGGTGCTGTGCGCGCTGGGGAGGGCGAGTGGCAGCCTGCACAGGAGCGATGGGGACAGCGGGGACAGCTTCTGCTAGGCAGGTGGTGGAAATTTGTCTCCCAGGAGAACCACTACAGCATGAGATATGGGGGTTTTTGTTATAAGGGGGAGTTCTCCCTTCCTGTATGTTCCTGATAAACATCTCCAAGATTTTGCAGGGCAAAAAAGACTTGTAATGGGAAAAACCTTGGAAGAATCCAGTCCTTACCTACAAAATACAGACAGACCTTTCTCCCCAGTAAAGACAAGTGTGGAGTGGGAGAAACGCCGGGCTGTGCCATGGGGGAGCTGCAGAAGGACAGGGGTCGGTGGGAACCCTGTCTGGGGGGCAAAAACCCCGTGAGCCGGGGTGCGGGAAGGGGATGGCCAGGGCACGGTGTGGGAGGGAGATGGTCATGGTCAGATCCAGGCTGGGCTTTGGTTCTTGCTTAACATTGCTGAGATTCCCACCTGTGTCACCAGCCTGTCCCCCTTTCAGACACCCTCCCTAAATTCCTGTCTTTTTAGCAGCACACGTTGGAGATGTTCCTGTGCCTGTGGCCTTGGCAAAGGCGGAATTGGGAGCATGGAGGGTTTTTTCTTCTTCTGCCTTCAGCCAGGTCATCGGAACGGGCTACGGGCTTGGTTTTGTCGATGCAGAGGTGGCCCCGCTCGGGGGAGATGCTGCAGAGGTGGCAGCCAGCGTGGGGCCGTGGGCGTGCGGTGGCAGCGTGTCCCAGCCCACCCCTGCCCGATTCCGAGGCCGGGGGCCGCGGCGTGCAACCTGCTTATCCCTCCCCACAGCGGGGTGGCCCAGGAGCCGCGAGGGAGCGACACTTTCCAAATGGCGGCTGTAGCAGTAGTCTGGTACTTTGTCGAAGCTCTGCTGCGTGCAGCAGCCGCTGAGCTGCCCAGTGCTGTGGGCAAAGCGGCTGCGGGAGCAGTGAAACCCCCGCGGGACTCGGCCACCGCTGGTGAAGTGGCACCTGGGCGGGCTGGGACACGGCGTCCCTCAGTGGGGGGACACGGGGGTGGCGGGGAGAAGCCTGACGCTGGTTACGGGGGTGTACGCATTATTGATCCTCTTCGTGGATAACATTGAAGCGGTTGAGCATCACACAAAGACCATCGGGGATCCTGAATCATCGCTGAACTTAAACCCCTGATTCCCTTCATCTTACATGAGTTTCATAGTGGTTTAACTTCCACTTCAGTGGAGACATGAAAACCAAGGCAAATAAAGAGCAAGCCAAAATACTCGCTTTCTGAAAAATTGAGGATCCTGGGCATATCCCTAAACGCCGCTAAGCCAAACTGAAGGTGGTTAGTTGAGCAAGCCCACAGCCTGGCCTTCACAATGTGTACTTAAATGCATTTCCACCGATATGCACGCGTAAATAACCCCCCTCCATACCGGTTTCTATTCATTTGCAGACCTGGCTAAGGAAAGTTTTAAAATCCTGAAATTCCTTCAGCAAATTTTATAGGAAAGCTGGATGCGTTCCCTAAGGGAGTTCTGCAGTTTGGGCTCACCAGTGTCTGTTGGAGTCACGCTGGCTGGGAAGGCAGCGTGGTACGTCACAGCACATCCTTGAGACTGATAACCTGGAAATAAAGGGCTTTTTTTCTTCCCATTTTTAAGAAGTCTGTAATATATAGAGGAAGAGCAGTTATTAAGGACACGGTTCCTTATATTTAATAAATGGTGGTGCTACGCAGCTTTGAAAATTTCCCCCGTAGAAGTCCCAATATATTTCTTTTTCCTTCTGGTTGTACTAAGGCATCTCAAATACTACTTCATATATTCCCAGACAATGACAATCTCCATTTCTGGAGGCTTTAATTTTAAGATTGAGAAGAGCGGATGAGTCACGGGCTGTGGTGGTAGAGATGGATGCTGATTTTTAGGTCACCTTCTAAGTAGGCCATGGCGGGCGGTAACTAAAAGTCCAGCTGGGTGCTGTGAGATGGTGACGGTGATTCCAGGTTGGGCGTCTAAGGGACCTGTCAGTGCAGTGCCTGGCAAAAAATGTCAACAGCTTCGGAAGCAACATGAACGATCAGTAATGGATCACCTTCTTGGGGGAAAAAGCAAAATTTGGAGGGATGGGATGGGATGGGATGGCATGGGATGGGCAGGAGCATCCCTGCCTGGGTGAGGGGTCAACACATCGCTGCACTGCCACTGTCACCACCACCACTGCTGCCACCACCTCTGCCACCACGCTCCTGTCCTTCCTGTGAAAGGGAAGGCTGATGTGTGTGGCTGGAGGCAGCAGGCGCTTGCCTGATTTCTGGCATTTTGGAGAAAAAGGCTCTGAGTTCTCTCCGTCCATGGGAGAAAGCTGGTGGGCAGAGTGATGGAGCTGTGACGTGGGGGACAGTCAGGAGAAGGAGCAGGTCACGGGAACAGACTTGACGTGAACTGTCCTTTGCACCCTCCTGATTGTCACAGAATTTAGGAGACTGCAGAGGTGGAAAAAATCTTAATGGAAACCCAAAAATCAGCCTCCTCCAGACTCCGTCCCAAGTTTGCCTTGCCCAGTGCAGCGCCGAAGAGCGGGTTCCCACCCGGGTACCACCCTCACTCTTCATCTCCCCCTATCTGGCTGGGTTTTACTGTTATCAATGGGGTATTGCAAAAGCTCTTGCACCAGGAGGACGCCAAGAACTGTGTCAGCACTTTGTGAGGTTCCCTCTCTTGCGGGGAGCTCTAAGGGCAGGCTGCGGGCTGGAGAAGCTCGTGAGTTACGTGGGATTTTGGCAAGGTTTGGTGTCAAAAATGGGTTGCAAGCGGAGGGAAGGAGCGAGGGATGATTGTCACCGAGGAACTCGCTAGAATACCTTGGGATATTTGCATCCCTGCGGCCTGTAGTAGGTCAAAAAACAGAAATTATGTTGGATCAGGTAAGGGAAAACATTAACTTTCCTTAAGTGTGTGACATCAGCGGGCTCTGATGTCAGAAGTTAGAACCCTAATTTCAAAATGGAACAACTCATCTTTTCTACTTAATAGTGAAATTATTTGATCTATATTATCTGGAAGCCCTTTAGAAACCTGTTATAAAACGTGATGACCAGGCATGGTAAACTGCTCACTCTTCCCTACTGGGAGAGTCCAAACACCTCCACGGGCACTGGAGGATCGTGCTCCTGGCGTTCGCAGCCCGGGTGCCATAGGAACACCCGGCCGGTGCAGCCGGCGGCCGCTCCCACTGGGAATTCACGGCTTCCCAGCACCCAGCATCACTTCCCAGGTGATTTCCACCCTGAACCTTCATCCAACTTGATATTCTCAAGGAAAGTCCCGTCCCGTTCCTGCCACCCTGGAGCAGGTCAGGCCAGCGCAGCGCCGAGGTGAGCCCAGGCTCATTCATCATCTTGCAATTTGCCTTCAGATTATACATTTTTAAATGTTAATATTGCAGGCAACACGCGGGAGCCGCTGGGGCACTCAGTGCTGGCCACGGGGGTCGGGGCGGTGGTCAGAAGAACCACGAATCCTCTCGCTTCCATTTTGTTTTCCTCCGACGCATGTACCTGTCTCCCAAGGTCTGACGTTCAGGTGGCGCACAAAAGCCTTCGCTGCTGTTTAAATCCCGCCCTGGAGAAGGCTGAGCTCTCCAGGTCAATCCAGCAAAAAGTATTTAAACGTCTGCTTCAAACCTAATTACAGCCGTCTCTCAAATCCATAATTTCATCTAAATTTGCCACAATTCATGCATGACTCTCCCTGTCGGAGCCGCCCGTATGAAGAGCAGATGAAGGTCATTCCTAACTCGGCTGCTAACACGGGGAAATGAGAATTGCTTTGATGCAGAGGCTTCTCACCAGTGTTTTCTGTCAGTGCTGGCAAAGTTGTTGGCTATTACATTTTTGCTGTACCTCTCATCAAAGCACGCGCCCGGCGCTTTCCGCCGAGCGCAGAAGGAAGCAAATCCGACTTGCCTCCTTTGCTGCAGTGGGCTGCACTCTGCAGCAAGCCTGTGTCAAAAACACATTGCAGATACTGCAGCAGTAACAAATACTCGCCATGTGCTCCATTATATTTTCACAGAAACAGTCTGTGTTAATTCCCCGCTTCGTATCCTTCTGACCTTTAAGATACTTGAATTCTTTCTACCTCTAAAATTAAAATATACGCCGTGTAGGCGAGGTGCTCGGGAGAGAGAGCTGCCAGCCGGCGCCCGCAACGGACCCCCGCCACGGACAGGCTTCCAGCCCCAAAATGCTGCGGATCCCAACGGGCAAGTCGAAATTAGTGGTAAATGGTAATCCCGCGGCAGATACGGGCTGGCGTGGCAATGGGAGGGGAGAGGGTGCCAGCCATCCGGAGGGAGCCGGCGGCGCGCTCTGCCTCGCGGTACCAGCGGGTACCTGGCGACGCTCAGCCACATGCTGGTGTGCAAAATCCACGTGTGCACATGTGTGTAAGGAGGAGCCATAAAAGCCGCACTGAAAGAAATGCCGCAAAGGAGAGCTTGGTGGTAAGACCACCACGAGTTGCAGAATACATCCAAGAGCAATTGTTTCTTCACCGACATGAGCAACGTAAGCCGTCCACTGGGTGACCCAGCGTTACTCCTCCATAAAGGCTCGCTGTTGTGATCACTCTGCCTTTAAATGTCTCAGGACACTACAAGAAATCTGGCAAGAGACTTTTTACAAGGGCATGTAGTGATAGGATGAGGGATAATGGCTTCAAACTGCAAGAGGGGAGACTGAGATGAGATGTGAGGCAGAAATTGTTTGCTGTGAGGGGGGTGAGCCCCTGGCCCAGGTTGCCCAGAGAAGCTGTGGCTGCCCCATCCCTGGAGGGGTTCAAGGCCAGGTTGGACGGGGCTTGGAGCAACCTGGGCTGGTGGGAGGTGTCCCTGCCCAGGGCAGGGGGTGACACTGGGTGGGCTTTAAGGTCCCTTCCAGCCCAAACCATTCTGTGATTCTAAGATTTTCACACTCAGGACTCTGTTCATAACATACCTTTCATCAGTATTTTAAAAAATCAGTATTTTAAAAAATAAGTATTTTCCTGACATCCTCGTATTATTCACAGCTATCAGAAATGCTCCAAATCTTTTCCGGGACTGTGGGTATTTGATAACTCGCTCTACTTTTCTCTCTGTAGATGGTTTTTGGGCAGTGTCTGTGCACAGGTTGCCCTTCCCAGCGGGACCTGGGGCTCCCGGGGCCCTTGGCGGGCCGGCAGGAGAGGAGCTGGAGCAGAAGGCAGCTGCAGCCTGGCAGGGCTCCCAAAACAGCGTCACTGGGATATCGCAAAAAAAAATAAAGCAGCCACTTATGTTCTGGTTTATTACTTTCTTATGATGATCATTTTGCAGCAGGAATGATATTCGTGGCAATCAAAGGTATACACAGTAAATGGCTCTGCAGTTAACAAAACCTTGAGCCTTGTTTTATACATTTAATCAACCACAAACCAATTGATTTTCACACATATTTAATACCATATCCCTCATATAAATATATTAAAAACACAACAATGGGTGACGGTGGCACGAGTCTTTAGGGACAACCTTTGAGTAGAAATACCAGCTCTTCTCTGGCACTGGGCTCTCCCTTGGCCAAGCACATTTGTGTCCCCAAGGGATTTCAATGAGTTTATCTGCTGTATCCTCAAGAAAGGAAAAGAACTAGTAAACACTGGTCATTACACCTGGATGGAGGGGAACACGCTGTCTGCCGAAAGTCCCAGTGAAGTAAATTAACTCTCCATGAGCTTCAGTGGATCAGGTGCAGGGGTTAGTCCGAAACAACTCATCCCGTTTGTCTCAGTATTTCTAGCGAGGGAAGATCACGGGGCAGGACGTGGCTGGGACCATCCCGGTCCAGCTGCGGGGCAGTGGGACGGATGGGCTGCAGTCCTGACTCCATGGGACTTCCAAAACTGGTTTCCCAAATCAGATGCTCAGGATGGTATTTCAGGACATTTGGATACTCCTGGAAATATATTTTAGCAGAAGCTGTAAGAGGTGTCTTTCCCAAGGGACACAGGGTGGAGCAGATCACCCGGGGAAGGAGGGCAGCCAAAGAGCCCCGACTCCTGCTTCTCAAGCCCAACTCCGCGTCCACGCTCTCCTTCCTCACCCGCCCACCTTCACCCGCACTAGGGCAGCCCCAGCACTCCTTTCGACGGGTTTTACCTGCCTGCTGCGGGAGGTCACCATGAGCTAACGACACTGAGGAGTGCACAGATTCTATTGATATTTCTTTTAAACTCTACTGGAAGAGTTGGAGGTTGGTGGGGGCAGCTCTTGGCGCCGACAGCCCCCGGCCCACCAGCATGGGGCTCACCGTGTCCACAGCCCACCCGCGCTCAGGCCGGCTCCCCCCAGGCCAACGGCCACGTCCCCGATGGGTTTAACGCCCATTAGATCAGAGATTGAGTAAACTTTCATTTCTTTTGGTCTAGTACCCTCTTAGCATTTAAAAATAGAGCTGTTACTAAGCAATGGCGGTAAGTAGAAAGCAAAGCCTATTGAGGATCGTTTCTGTGAACAGGTATTTTTCCCAGCCTAAGCACTGTAAACATTGTGGGTTGACAAATTATGAATCAGAGCCTTCCCTCCCCAGCCCGCGCTGCCTCTCCCATTATCCCCGAGAACAATAGCAGCAACCGTCAGGAGCCGTTTATTTTCACTCTGGCTTTGAACTTCTTCATTTGCAGGTCAGATTTTCAAGCCTTTCTGCACATTTTAACATCTTGGGGGAAAAAAAAAAAAAGAAAAAAAAGTGGGATGATATTACCATGTAGTGGTGTAACCATGGCGGGCAAGAGCTGGAGAAACGTCCATGGACCTCAGGTTTGGACCTGAGCAGCCACCTCTGTGTTGCCCCAAGGAGGTCCATGCGTCCTGGCAGCCCCACCTCATCATCGGGGATGGGAACCCTCTTAGATGACGGCAGGTAGGGGCAGGGAGGTGACTCCAGCTCGGTGTCGGCATTGCTGCAGAGATTGTACAGTCTGTGTCCAAGCTGGGGGGTGAGGAGAAGAGCGGGAACCCCATTTTCCCAGGAGGAGCTCGCCAGGACGCAGGCTGAGCGTGCAGGGGCAGGAGGACACGGGCTGATGTTAATCCCAGTGACCAGCAGTAGGGCAGGGAGAGGAACCACGTCATGAGGCGCAGAAGAGAAGCCCATTACTGCCAGGACTTTCATGGGCGCAGCTGAGTGTTTTTCATTGCTATTTGAGCTCTTTTTTTCAGCTGCTTTCTATTCCCCCTTCAAGGAGATGAGCTGGGTGGGGATACCCAGCCAGAGGATGCACCCGGAGGTGACCAGCGCTCAGCGTCCACCTTTGCAGCACTTACTGTCCCACCTAGACCCCAAACTAGCTTCAGGATGAAAACTGATTTTTTTTTTTATTTTTTTTTCCTCCTTAACGTTGCTTCCCTCGTTGCCTTGTGGTTATTTGCTCACGGGACTGTATTTGTTTCAGAACCGTCTCTATGAGAAGTTCAGCGAGCCTGGGCCCACCTTCCGTGGTGGCAGGGTGGCTGCGGGCAGCTCCCGCCCCTGATAAGCAGCGTGTCGTGTCCGCAAGCGGTCGCAGTGATGGGACGTGGTTGGAGATGTGTTTCCTGGGGATAGATTCTGCTCTCAGCTTTAATCGTGGAGACCAAAATTATCTTTCCTGACCTCAGCAGGGCTGCTTCGGTTGTAAGCTCTAATTCAGGGCAGTGCTTACGGGCTTAACTTTCCCAACATGCCGGAGATTACTCGCCGTCGGCAGACGTTTGTGTCGGACTCAGACAGAGGGAAGCCCGACGTGCCGGTGGCCGGGGGCACCGCTGAACCCACACACCCTCCCGCCCACCTCTCCCCGAGGGGTCCCCGTCGCGGCGCTGGCACCCACCCTCCGCCCAGCCCCACCGGGGTGTTTGCTCGGACACCTCCTGCCAGCGGCAGCTCGGCTCGCGGGACCTTAAAAATGAGAGACCGTCATTTGTCATCGGAAACCTGGTCAAATCCTGTGCGTGTACTTGAGCAACAAAGTGCACCATGATGCTCTTTGGCTCAGGCACCCAGAGACGAGCATCAGCCGAGGAGCCAGGGCCTCACCACCCTCACAGCAAAGAATTTCTTCCTGATATCTCTTCTAAATCTCCCCTCTTCCAGTTTAAACCTGTTCCCCCTCGTCCCATGGCTCCCCTCCCTGATCCAGAGTCCCCGGCTGCAGTGGGGACGGGGAGGAGAAACGGGACACGAGCCCCAGTGTCACCACAGCTCTGGTCGGGTGCTGGCACCTCGGTGACCTTCCTCTTCCCATGTAAGACTGCAGTCAAGTGTCTTTAATGACTCCCAGTTGTGGCTCGATAAAGCAGAAGCATTCAGGCAGTATGTGAATAGAAAAAGCCCAACCCAACATACTGAAAGTGAAACTTGAAACAAAATATTTATAATTATGGTGGCCAGTAAAGGGGTGCCGCGCTGTGAGCAGTAGGGAAATCCATAAGAGCTCGGGACCAGGGCCTGTGGACGGGGATCTCCTCGCCAGCAGGAGTGACGAGTGTCCCGGCATCACGCAGCTTGCCCCGGTGGGCTCCCCACCGTCCTGCCCCCGCTGCCGCCAGCTCTTCCAACCCACATTCAGAAATTCAATGCGGTTGTAACACTTTTCTCAAATACAGTTGTACCAGGATTTCTCCTGACACTAAAACTTTCTGCCTGTTACAAATACTATTTCAATGCCGCACGAACTGCTGTAAAAACTGCTTCGAAGTGAAGTCGCGCGAACTCGGGCATTAAGGATGAACCGTGAGCAGAGCATCTGTCCTGCACGGGGACAGCAAAGCCGTTGCCCGCAGAGGGATGCTTCGAGAGCTCCTCAGTGCCGCGCCGCTGCCGGGAGCTGCAATTCCTTATGGCAGTGTCCCCGGGCTGGAATTGCCTTTTTGCTTTTACAGGCATTCGAAGGTGGCGAGCAATTTCATCCAGCTTTTGCAACTCTTCTGCGAGGGGCTCTTTGATGGGAATTCATCGATACCTGCACCCAAATTGGATGCAACGCCCCCTGATTTTCTGAAAAGGAGAACGGCAGATTAAACACACTAAAGACCCCCCAAGGGCTTTCATCCTATTTAAAGAACATCTTCGTGGCACGGAACCCCAGACGGTACCTGCCCTGGGAGAGGGAGGACCGTGAGCGCGGGGACGTCTCTGCTGTGGGGCTGGGACGGGCTGCTTGGGTGCCAGACGCCAGGTGCTTGGTGTGTCCCGGCTCCCGCGGCCACCGCCACTCGCCGCTGGGGACGTGCCCCACGCGCCGGCCGTGCCCGCATCCAGGACACGGTGTGACGTTCGGCAGTGCCTTTGGCTGATATCAGCCCTCACCTTGGAGGCTGTTGCAAAGAAATAACTTCTTCCCTGTTTCCAGGGACTGGAAAAATCAACGGTTTTCAGACTGTCCGGTGGCAGGGGCAGAGCCAACCATGTGCTGGGCCAGCTTGGCACGCCGCAGCGGGGACGGCAGGGCTGGGGGCCCTGGGGACAGGCAGCGGGAGAGGGCAGAACGTGATTTACCCACGTGCTGAACAAAGCATTAACAGCTTGGTGAGATGTCCAGGTTTTAACAAATTATTCACAGTTATTTTATTTCTTACAGTGGGGAGGAACTCTAAGAATCATTGCTGCATACGCTAATTACTTTGCTTAAGTGTCAAACCTGCACAATGCAATGCCGTGTTTTCATATATTAAAGACATTAATTGCCAGGAAAGAGTACGCCATGACTAATTCATT